>WEIT01027586.1:0-11562 GCA_013389985.1 Dryoscopus gambensis | reverse complement strand
AATTCCTTTTCTGCATTGCTGTTTATAATAACAAAATCTTGGGAACTACTGCTTGAACACAAGTATTAAAGTATAAAAATAATTTATGTTGCTACTGAGATAGAAAGAAATACTATGAGAAAAGGGTTAGTTACGAAAATTCATTGATTCATCAAAATATAAGTCATGTATAATAGAATAATGATGTTAGGAGAGAAGAAAAAATATTCAAGAAAAAATAATGATTGTTTCAAGATTGTGAGCATCCTAAATCCGGAAGCTGATTTTTGTTTATTATTTATGTTGTCATACTGTTCAGGAGTTCTTGCTATTGACTGGGGCCTTTCATGACTAACAGTATGGAAGCAGAGCTTCACAGGTTTTGTAATGAAGTATTTTTCAAGTGTTAGTGTGTAAAAAAATAGACTCTAGAGTGTCACAGTGATATTGGATGGTAAAATACCGCAACCTTCCCAAAAGTGCCTCTAAGGAAGCCTCTCTGTACAGCCAGCACTCTTGTACGCACACGCACGCTCTCACACCAGATAGCTAGCAAAACCGTCCGACCATGAATGAGCAAGAAGGGTCTTCACATGGGGTTCTACAGGAGAGATTTTAATGCATCCGCACTCGTGCAAGGTTTTCCAAGAAGTGCTGGGAGAGTCACGGGGGTCCAGGGGAAGGGAACCAATCAGAAAACTCTGAGGGCATATCCAACGGAGCCAACCAGGGAAGCTGAACTGGGGTACATGAACAGAACAGAACAGAGCATTCTGGGGGAAGCTTTTTCAGTCACCATAAGCTGGAAAGGAACCTAGGACTTATCCCACTATAGGACTCCTTTCGTTCCTTGTCCAGCAGGCCCACCAGCCTCCACACTAGAGGACATGGGATCAACCAGTAGATGTTAGCTATGTAAATAATTGTCAGTACAATGCAGACTACGTTTTTGTAGGTGTTACAATATGAAATGTTTATGTAGAATTAAAGGGAGAACAATTGGTTGGTTACTGCAGCAGGAGAGAAAGCGCAGAAATGTTTTTTAGAAAATTTAGAATCATAAAGTAGCTAGGTTGGAGTGAGCGTTATGGAGTCCTCTAGTCCGATCTCATCGTCAGAGTAAATTGGTAACTGGTAGGGTCTAAAAGTTAAGGAAATTTTGAAAGAAATCTGGACTGAATTAAAAGGTGTTGGTTGTCATTACAAAGGGTCCTGAAGGGTCTGTCCCTTCAGAATAAAGATCATAACTTATGTTCAGTGTAAAAAAAAAGTTCAGGATGGTGAATGGATATGAATGAATGGGTACAGGATCAAGCCAACGAGCAAATTCTGGGTTCTGGAGCAGTTTGAAAGACTAGGAGAGCATTCATTCAATCTGTCGGTACCAGAAAATTTGGTGCTGCAGTTTTTGAGATGAAGCCCGGCTGAGAGTGTAGCATGGGTGGGTGGACAGGGAAGCCACACAGGGAGAGTCACTAAGGTGATACTTCACAGAAAGGATCAGTCAGCAGTGATGGCTGAAAGCATAGTCTGGGGTCAGCAGAGCGACACTGCGAACAGTGGCTGGGAAAAGATTAGGAATTACTGAAGGGTTTGCAAGAGCATTGCTTAGTCATGTTCACATTTAGCTGACGACTAGGCCACTGTGAAAAGGTCATAGAGGCAGAGAATAAGATTTCGGGTCAGAAGAGACACTCAGATCCTTGAGTTGCTCTCCTTAAGGCAGTGTCTAGTTTGTGGTGATGGATGCGACTGTAAGAGGTGCTGTGCTAACACAGGATCTAATTATAAATTAGCTAAATTACAATTTCACTCTTTATGTTATTCTATTCTGACAAATGGTCATATAAACTCTATTTTTACAAGTCATTGACTTCTTACGTATTTTCACATAAATATTTCTATGCTTTCTATGTCAACCTCTTTTTTCCCTATGAAATACATTTTTTAGCTCTAAAATGACACCAGAATTATTTCATCAAAAACATCCATCATACAGTAAGATACAGCAATAAATGTCCAAGGTGCATACAGCCTACTTTTTATTAAATTTAGAAAGTTCTTCTGAGTTTTACTTTAAATTTCTATTACTAAATATTCACTACAGAATGGCCAATCATACTCACTAAGTGTCACTATTTAAATAAGAAACAAACAAAAAAGTGTTTTGGAAGGTCCTTTAACAGATAGTAGGGCAGGCTCAAGATTGAAAATCTGCTGCCCTACTTAATGTATGATTGAAAGGCATTTGGGGACCTTTCAACCTTCTATTGATTTTTTGGTACTTTGAAAAGTACTAAAACATTTTAAAGCTTTGGTTTAGGTAAGCATATATGACTCACAATATCAACAAAAATAAAAAGTTTTTAGAAGAGCAAACTATTTTTGGATGACCCTGGAATGCTGTTGCAGTGATAAAAGGAGTTGAAACGGTACATTAGACATTTCAGGAAAAAAAAATTTTAAAAAATATCAATTTTGTTGTTCCAGTGGTCTTTAAATTATGTTGTTGAATGTTAGTATGCAAAAAATACATGGTAGTTGGAATTTGGGCTGTTCCAAAAGGTATTTTAGTAAGCTCTACTTGTCATTGTTTGCCATTTTTCTTTTTAGCATTGTTTCTCTAAGGGTCCTTAATCTAAGAATTAAACCCTTTTTGCCTTATTGTCACTAGAAAATTGTCTAGCTTGTTATTGTTCACAAAGTGTACTGCCCTGTAAAGAATCTTAAATGTATTTGTTTAATGCAAACAGAACAGAGCAGCCTGAATCACTAATTATTAATGAGTAATTTAGTTAATTACCTGTGGCGATGTGTTTTCGAGGTTTTGTAACTCAATTAAGTTGTAAAATAGTATGTTCTGTACGCCCCCATTAATATACTAGTTGGTTTCTCTTCATGTCCCTCAATGTAAGCTCACGCCCTAGTTGCCTTATATGGATCAATTTCCCGCCCTACATACCTGTCCATCATCCAAGCCACACCTATTTTTCCAGCGTTTTCCTTGTCAGTCACTTATACCCCTCCCAGCGCCCAAGTCAATCTTCCCCAGTACCCACCTTTATCCCTAGAATGTTCTATCCCCTTCAATTCCCCATTGGATGCCGTGTGCGTCATTTACTTCCTTCTGTTATTATTGGTTATATGTAAATACATTCCCTCCCCAAACTCCTCCCTGAGTCATATCTGATTGGTTGTACCCTTTCCCCACCTATTGTAACCACCCCCCTTTATAAGTTCATGTAAGTTCTATTCTGTGGCTCAGTTGGTCGGGACGTGTTTAGAATTAAACCTGCCTTGAAACACCTCGCCTGACTGGTCCCTTCCTTCGCCTCTTTGTTTCCGGGACTAGGGGCTAACTATGTGCAAGGGGCGCTCTGCTGCTTCTTATCCGCTACCAGGCCCTTGGCTCCCAGGGCGTGGGACGGGCCCCGTCCTACGGCCGGACCTGTGCCAGAGCTAGCCGAGACGGACCGAGGGATTGCGGGCACAGGACACCGCCGCAATTACCTAATAGGTCTGATGGTGCAGTCATTCACGGAGGAGAAGGAAATTACATTGACAAAAGCAAAAATTCAGTTTCCTATTTAACAGTGGTATAATTTAATGAAAGATGAAACTTAAATGTGAAAATATGCAAGACCGTAAGCTGTTTTTCTCAGTACTTGGTTCTCTTGCTTTTTCACTCATGCATTTAGTTTCTTGTGTTTGCGATTTGCTTGGATTTTTGTTTGTTTAATTTCATAGCTTTCTTACATTAAAGTAATTGCTTGAACTGAATATTGAGAGTGAACAGTGATTTCACAAATTAAACTGCTTCTCTAATGTAATATTTTTGTTATTTCCATGCACAGCTGGTAATTGAAGTATTCACGTTAGCAGCTTTCACACTGTTCTATGTAGCTGCTTCCTTGGGGCTCCAATCATCCACTTGAACTGTACTGAATTGTGGTAAACTCAGTCTATTTTAAAAGTTAGAGACAGGTATGAAAGATTTATTAAACAATATTAACTAAAGCAGTAGGAACAAAGGAGAAACAGATGTATTAATTTCTATTACTACCTAGCATTATGCTCAATTAATTTTGTCAACATTACTTGCAAGGTCTTTCATTATCTGACCATTTTAAAATCTTTTTTTTTCTTAAAATTCCTCTGTTTTTTCCCAGCTCATAACTGAAACTTCTGAAGTTCATATGCTGTGCCTGTCCAGTCGGACATACGACAAGTTGATGATGCTGTTTAATTGGTTACTTCATAAAATTGGAAAATGCATGATTACACCAAATCCACAGATTTCCTCATTCCACTGTTTTCTTCTAGGGGGAGCACTAAAATTTTGTTCAAGTTACTTTATCTTTAAATGACTATAAAAAGGAACTGAGCATGGTTTTTTCCTAAGTAAAAAGAGCTTAAACTAAATATATTAAGTTATACTCTTGTGTATATTTTTATTCTCCATTTTTTGTCAGTTGACAGATTGAACCTGGAGATGGATTTACAGGTGAATGACAGATCAACAGGCATTTTTCTGCAATGTAGTCAGTGTATTTTGCGGGGCAAGTGTATTTATTAGGGTTGTAAATGTGAAAAAGATGGAAAAAAATTGAAATACAAGAAATGACTGATGTCTCAACTCAAGCTTTTAGAGAAGAAGGAGTAGGAAATACTAAGTCTTCTCCTCTTTTCCTTCCATGTATTTGAAGTGACCCAACCTCAGTTCTGTGGTCCAAGTTTTGTTAGTCAGAAATAAAATTTACAACTTAAGTTATTTAGAGCAATTATTGTCCTACTACAGCATAGAAAATAAATATTTTAAGTCCTTTGTCTATGGTGATTTTAAATATTACCTTGTTTTGTGGTACCTATGCTTATTAACCTATTTAAAGCAGTGCTGTTGTTTTTGAGATACCAGAGTTAGTGTTATCAGATCTCTCTATTTTCTTTTTTTATGAAGAAATATTGTAAAAGTTGTAGAGATCAATTTAATATCTGGGAACTGTTGTCCATGTGAAAACATAAACAGAATTTACTTAGTGACCTGCTTACAAAAGCAGAAAAACACCATCTGCAGGATGCAAAAATATTTGATCTTTTATCTACAGCAAGTTGCATCAGAGACATAGATTCTTTACAGTCCTCAAAACAAAGAAAGTATTTGAAGAAGCAGTTTTTTAAAATTTGAGATTTTGCTGAATTGGAACATGGAGCAATTGTTGTTTGTAACTTTCAGTAAATATTGCTTTTTTGCTGTTTTGCTTGTTTACAAAACAAACCAGATGTATCATGGTAATCCTTTATTTTTATGTTTTTATTGTGTTGTTTCTTACTATTACAATTATTTTACTGTAGTGGAAAAATATAATAAGTGGTAAGTATATGCAATAGAAAGTCACTATTGAACTGTGATGCCTGTACAGTCCATAGCAATATAAATGTAAAAGGAAAGATATAACTCTTGCTTTGCTGAAAAGTGCCAACGATTACACATTTTCCACTGGTGAGGTAGAAGTTCCACAGTATATAATGGGGAATAACTAACCCACAAGGCAGAAATCAAGACAGTTGAGTTTTAGAAAGCATCAATAACCAGCTTATGAGAAAAATGTGTGATATTGCAGACACAAACACATGTGGTGTACAAGGTCTTAGATGGGTGTTTAGATCTGCTCCAGTGCCTTCTGTTTTGAAAACACAGAACTAAAGGAATGGTTGGTAGAGTCTGGCTACTGATGAATGAGTAATTATTAGGGTACACTACAACATTTTGGTACTTGTGCTAAAGGAATGACCAATATCATTAAGCTTAGACGGTCTCTATGAAACTGATTCCTCTCCCCATTTCGAAAAGTCCAAGGTAAAAACAATGCAGAAAGGTGCCAATGGAAACTGCTAGATCCCAGTCAAATAGTTTATTTGGATTCCAGTCAATTACAGCAAAGCTCAAATAAGCTAGACAAAATCTATGCACAGATTTTTGCTAAACTCCATTATTTCAGTGTTTGGTCAGAAATAGCTTACTGAAAGATACACCTATAAGTCTAACACATGGCTCTATCTGTAACATAGACCATAAAGCAGGAAAAGAACCAAAAAAGAAAGCTTACTCAGAGGACTAGAAGATGAAAACTGAACATCTAGAGCTTTTCTTTTCACACTCTCAGCAATTAAATTATGTGTTCTATACATTCATAACTCTGACATTAATACTTCTAAAATTAGAAGAGGGTAAGCCCTAAGACTGGATAAACTAGTTATCAGATAGGGAAAATTGATGCATAGAATGACAATTTGCCAATATATTGCTGGAATGTATCTGGGGAAACAGAGATGAAAAGCAAAAGCAGGAAGCAAGAAAATGGGGAAGAACTTGAAAGACAGATATATTACATATTTTATTACTCATGATACTGTATAATAAATTATGTCTTATTTCTTGCTAAAGAGTGAAGCAAAGGCATTTTCTCACTGTCATTGTATTTCTACATCAGGACAAGAAATTTATGCTTCGATACCAGTCTCATTCTATTAACAGTGTATTTTTCCCCAGTGTCTGATCTAACAGGAAATTCACTTTAGTACCTCCTCAACATCTCCAAAGGCATCTTGTTTACAATGATTGCTCAGTAAGATTTCTTTGAAAAGTGTGCTTAGCTGAAACAAATAACATTTGCCTCTGGTTAGAATATCCAAGTGAATTTTCACAGTGTGACTGCTGTGTAGGTGATTTTTAAAACAATGGAACCATCTCGTGCCCAGTCTATTGACTGACATTTTTTAACTCTTATCTCTTAATAGGCTATATCACATACAGATACTTTGATTTAGGTTATCTCATATCATACATTTTCTTACTTCCAGGTTTAGACTTTTAAATAAAGTTTAGCATCAGATGCAAACTTTAACAAGCAGGAAAAAGGATTCTTTTTTGACACTTGAAAATCCATCCTCCTATATTCAGAGCAGACTTCAAACAGTATTCCCATCTTAAATAACCCTGGATATTATTACTGGAAGCAGGGCCTACCTGAAATACTCCTTTCACACACACACTCTCTCTCTCTCTTTCTCTGTGTATATATATACACATATATATATACACACACACACAGCTTGTGTTTTGTGTTTTTTATTACATATCCCAGTAAATTTTTCTAATAAAATTAAACAAACCAATGAGATAAGAATTTATTTGCAAATATACACATATATCTATTACACATAGAGAGATGTGGTGATGTATGTTTTGAGTTTGTTCAGGNTGCCAATCTCCCTGAACCCTGCCTCTACCAAGGACCGCCCATCCCTCCCTCGACACCCTATTGGCCCACGTGACCCTCCTTCCTCCGCCTCCTTTCCCTATGGGTGACTGTGTCTGTCTATCCCCCCTGTATCCCTCCCCTAAGCTTCCCTCATTGGTTCCCCAGTTGTGTACACACCCTCCATAAAGGAGGCTGCACAGCCCAACTCTGGATCTGTTCTCGGCTGTCTCTCTGATGGGTTAAACCTTTGGATTATACACCGAGTTCGGCCTCCCCGCATTCCTTTACTTCCTCCCTCGTTGAGGGCTGCCTGACGCCCACGGACATTGGAGCTGAAGCTCTCTGAGGAGCAGAGCTAAGGCTACAAAGGAGTGATCCTGGTTCTGGGATCCGGGGTCACTCCCCACTCCTGCTGCACACCACTAGGAGCTAGCCGGTGGGTGAGAGCGGTCACTGCAACAGCTGGCACCCAATGTGGGGCCTCCCTGCGGGTCCGAGACCCCACGAAAAGAATTTATCGCATATCCTATTGGAGCGTCAGCGGCCCCCGGTGAGAGCGCACTCATTTTTGCTGAGTAGTGCTCCCGGGGAAGAAGGCGACAACTCCTTGGCACCAAGGAATCGCCTTCCGGGAGGAAGACTCCCTCTGCAGCACCACGCTTGGTGAGCTTGGTGAGTGCCCTTTTTTTGTCGTTCTGGGGTTTTGGTAAGGGTGCATGTATTTTTTTTTAGGATCCGCACCCAGGGGAGGGTGGGATTCTAAGAGAGAGCTGCCAAGCCTTTCTTTTTCTTTTCTTTCTGTTCACCTTTTGTTGCAGTTCTAGGGGGTGGGAGCTGTGTCGACAGGGTTTTATTTTCTTGGATTTTTGGGAAGGAGTTGATTTTGGGTGAGAGTTGAAAACGAAGTTAGGTTTGCAAAATGGGTGCCAGACTGTCGACACAGCAGCGGGGATTTTATATCCAAATTGTGGGACCCCTGGAGGGTGGGGGGAAAAAGTTTAAAAAAGGGTAGTTAAAGAGATTCGTGCAGTGGCTCCTCTTCCACTGCCCCAGGGTGTCCCCAGAGGAGGACACTTCAATCCCATTCTGGGGTTCGGTGAGGTTGAAGCTGACCCAGTTTTTAATGAGGGGGACACCCAAGCGCCTAAATTTTTACCACTTTTTGTTTTAATTCGGGTAACCTTGCGTGAATTGAGGGGAATGGAAAAAGAGCCAGAGGGTTCTGCCCCAGTTTCTCCCAATCCCTTTTCCCCTTCCCCGAACCCTTCCCTGGGCAGTTCCCGGGGAGCAACCCGCGAAGCGCAGGGTGGCCGGAATTCTCCTCGACCCCCTGGCTCCCCGTGAACTTCCCAGTCCCCTGGGTCTAGCCGCCCGAGCTCACCGGCTAGACCCTCTACCCTGAAACCCCCTACCCCAGTTTTTGTTCCTAAAATAGTTCGCTGTGATATCCCCAGTTCTGGTTCTTCAACCCCCAGTTCAAGTTATTCCCCATATCCTTCCCCACGTCCTTCCCGATTCTCCCGTTCTCCGTGATCGCCATGCCCTTCTCCCTTTCCCTCTTCGCGAATGCCCTGCTTCTCCCGATCCTCTAACCCGTCTCCCTACTCCTCTCCATGTCCTTCACCCCGACCTTCCCGATCCCCACAAAATGGCTGCCGGAGAGGACAAGATGGAGGGGACTGCGTGGTCGGTCCTCACCCTTGTGCCTCTCCTTCCCAGAACCCTTCACCCGTTCCCGAGAACCCCTCCCGGTACCCTAGCCCTTTCTCTTCCTCTCCCTTAGACCCTGCCCTTTCCCAGGACCCCGAGCTCCTCCCTCCTCCCTTGTGGGACGTCCTTCAGGACCGGTCCGCCCTCTCGGGGGTGGAACCCGGTCCTGCCCCTGACCCCTCCCCTCTTTCTGCTGACCCCGCCCCTCCCCTTCCAACACCCGGTTCCCACGCCACTGGGACCGGATGTGAGGGGCCTGGGGCCTGGAACCCGGAACCGGGTCCACTCTTCCACAGCGCACCCGTTACAGTTAGGGGCCAAGGAGAAAGGGAATGGCGTCCTTTCTCCTATCAAAATAAAAAAGAGCTGTGCAAAGCTCAAAAAGACTTCAGACGGAAGAGTAACTATTTCAAAAGCCTTTTAAAGGCTACGCTCAAGTCCAACGAGCTAGTACCAGGGGACATCAAAGATTTATTTTCCTGTCTGCTCCTATCCAGCGAGTACGTGCTGTGGGAGCAGACATGGAAACGTTCCTTGCGAACGCTCCTTTTTGAGCTTGCGCAGAATGATTAAACGGCGGTTGATGCCCGTAATTTGCCAATCATGTTAGGCCACCTGTGCGGCGAGGGGGAGTGGGGGGACCCAAAGGATCAGGTGAGGGCCATTCCCCCACCGGTACTCATAAAAATCAGGGAGTCAGCAGAAAAAACGTTTAATGCCTTGCCTTCCCTCACCGCTGAACCCCCTAAAAGTTATCTAAGTATTCGACAAGCCCTTCATGAGACCTTTTTAGAATTTGTTGAAAAGATCAAACAGCAGGTAGGAAGTCAGATAGAAAATCCAGAGCTGCATGCAGAGATCATCATGGAATTGGCCAAAGAAAACGTGAACGAAGCCTGCAGGAGAGTCATCGACGGCCTGCCACTGCATCCAGCTCCAGCACTGGCAGACCTCATAGAGGTCTGCACCAAGAAGGTCCACCCTGTCCACCCAACGACAGGTGCTAAGGGAGCACCGACGGCGGGGAGAAGACCTGCGGCCCTTGCGATGACAGCTCCACCACCAGCTCCAGCGGGGCCGCCGCCCGCCATCAGACCACCACTGAGAGCTCCTCCGAGGCAACCCCACCAGCCTCAAGTCATATGTTTCTATTGTGAGGGAGTGGGCCATATGGCCAGGTTTTGTCCAGTAAGGGTGGCGGAAGAGGCGCAGAGGCAGGCGCAGAGGAGGGGGGGGAATGCCCCGGTGCAGGTGCCTAAAAAAACTAGGTGCCAAGCGCAGTCTTGCCTCGCGTGAAGACAAAAATGAGACAAGACCTGCGGGGGATGGGGGGGGCCAGGACGTGACCATCACCGACTCTGACTATATTGCCGGACATGATTTTTCTGTGGGGACCTCTTTTCCAGCTAGGGANTATGCCCGGCTATTCTTAGGAATGAGCCGGCAGGACTTCTACTTGTGGCACGGTGCAGGAACCCACCCTTCTACATGGCCAAGGGGCAGGTCATCGCCCAGGCCATCCCCATACCAACGGGAATCCCAGTAGACAACAGAGCACCAGGCGTCTACTGGGCGGAAGTAGTGGGTGAGGAAAAACCGATGATGAATTGTAACATCCGGCAGGGAGGCGAGTCCATCAGCCTCGAAGGCCTGCTGGACATGGGGGCAGATGTCACGATCATTCCCGGCGGGGAATGGCCGTCACATTGGGAATTGCAACCCGTGGCAGGAAGAATCCAGGGAATTGGAGGGACAAAATTGGCGCAAGTATCAAAGAGCGTTGTACAAATTGAGGGGCCGGACGGTAAATTGGCAAATCTTCGTCCGTTTGTCGCCAATTACCAGGCACCCCTGTGGGGACGAGATGCCATGTCGCAATGGGGGGTCAGATTAGAAATCCCGAAAACCCCTCGGGATTTTTAGTAGCGGCCACTGTGGAGCGCCCCACCCAAAAACTAGGTTGGACCACAGATTTGCCAGTTTGGGTGGATCAGTGGCCGATGAATAAAGAAAAATTGAAGGCGCTCAGTGAGCTCGTTGAGGAGCAATTGGCTCAAGGTAACATCGAGCCAACTTTCAGCCCTTGGAACTCTCCGGTCTTTGTCATCAAGAAGCCGGGGAAAGACAAGTGGCGGCTCCTCCACGACGTCAGAGAAATAAATAAAATCATTGTGGACATGGGACCCCTTCAACCAGGGATGCCTTCCCCTGCAATGCTCCCCCAAAATTGGGATTTGGCCGTAATTGATATAAAAGATTGTTTCTTCAAAATTCTCCTCCACCCTAAGGATGCCCCACGGTTTGCCTTCTCGGTTCCATCCATCAACTGAGAAGCCCCAATGAGGCGTTTGTACCGGCGTGTTCTTCCCTAGGAGATGAAGAAGAGCCCTACCATCTGCCTCATTGCTGTCCCCAATCCGTGCCACCATGGGAAAGGCCATCATCCTTCATTACATGGATGATGTGCTGGTGTGCGCCCCCAATGGCCAATTACTGCAGGACACCCTTGACCGAGTAGTCAGCGTTCTGACTGAAGCAGGATTCACTCTCCAGGAGGAGAAAGTGCAACGAATGCCTCCTTGGAAGTTCCTGGGCTTGGAGATCACTAAGA
>WEIT01027581.1:5423-21673 GCA_013389985.1 Dryoscopus gambensis | reverse complement strand
TGACTTCTGCAGGGCTCGAATCAATGGAAAATACAGTCTTGATTTCCTCAATGCACAAACCAATGGAAATCAATAATAACCTCTAGGGAGAGAAAAATCAAAGTTCATGGGTTCAGCAGCAGTGAAACAACTCATCAGCTCCAGAGCTGAGCATGCATGTTGTCAACAGTGTGGTACTAAACAAAAGTACACTTCTTGAAATATTTTCATTTGGCTTATTTCTGCAGTAACTGCACTGGTTAATCCTTATTAAACTGCAGGAAGGAAAGGAAATAATTGCTCCCTGTAAATTAATATTAAACAATAAAAAGCACCTGCAGGAGTACAAGGATGTATCCCTAAGGGATACCTTTGTGGACAGTGCAAAAAATACAGCAAAGTTGCCATGTGGTAGTAACTGGTGGTTCCTTTTTGCATTTCACTAGAAAAAGGAATGCCTGAGGCTAAGGGAATTAAGATCCATATCAAAAGAAAGGACAATATAGAAAATCAGAGGGACTGCCTTGAAATAGTTCTATACCTAATTCTTTTATTATGTCATGTTTAACTTCAGTTGAAGAATCAAATTGAAATTACCAGATTGAAATAAACATGATTATATTGAAAAGAGAAATGTGGAACTGATAAAATATTTTACACTACAACTTTTGATTTAACTGTAGAACTTTCATACACAGGAAGCTCTTGAGGTCATGAACATATTTATGAAATGATAAAGTAAGTATTTATACTGGATATCAATAGCTGCTCTAAGTAATGACCAGTAGTTGTGGAAGGATTTCAAACAGGTATTTCTTGGAGATGATGTTTGGGAGCACATTATTCTGCATCTTCTACTTTGTTGGTGTTGCACTGAAGGCCAACTGAATATGCTGGTTTTTCCAGGCTGGAGGAGACAAAAGGCAGATTTTATTACCGTTTACAAATACTGATTTTGGAAGTTCTTTTTCAGTGAGGTTTTTTTTTGTTATTTCTTTAAACATGAATATGTCAGACACCCCCTGACATGTGAGGATGGAATATCCTGTTTGGAGAGGCTGTGCGATCTCCATTCTTAGATGCATTGAAAAAGTGCTAAGAAAAGGCTATGAGCCATACAAGCTGGCTATAATTCATAGTTAAATGAGAATCCTATAAAAAAACTTTAAAAATATTTTGTTGTGAGAAACTAACCTGTTTGTGACATTTACCTTCATGCTTAGTATTTGTTACTTAGGCCTAACAGG
The DNA here is from genome assembly GCA_013389985.1 of Dryoscopus gambensis. NCBI lineage: Eukaryota > Metazoa > Chordata > Aves > Passeriformes > Malaconotidae > Dryoscopus > Dryoscopus gambensis. The sequence continues at coordinate 20,447 of WEIT01027581.1, read as the reverse complement.
GCAAATGTCAAATGTTTCCAGCAGTTCCACACATTTTCAGGGGGTTTTATATCAGAAAAAAGGTTTTTGAGCTGGTATTTTAATGCAGTTTGTTTTTATTTTCTCTGTGTGTTTTCATTGACCACTTAAGACAAAGAAGTGGAGTGAGTGCTGGCTGACACGTTATTTGCAATATGAATGTCTCTAAAGTTCAGTGCCAGCTTATTTGAAAGGTCTGTATGTGACTCTTTGGGGTAGGCTATTCTACAGTGCTTCAGAGATTATATAATGGTGTCAGTGTTGCTCTTGTGCATTACACTGTAATTTCTTAAATAATATCTTTAAAAAAAATTACTTCTGTATTAGAACTTGCATTCCTCCAGTACCCAGTAGCAAGGTGGCTATATTAAGCACTGCCAAAACAAATCTCCTATAATTCTGAAATTGTGTGCAAATGATATTTTATTCAGCTTCATAACACCTTCAGCTAATTTTTAAATGTAATCTTTCAATGATTCTCTCATGCAGTTGTCTAACAAATTCCTCATAGCATAATGAAGATTATTCTTAGACAGGGAAAGACAGAACAAAGCCACCTTCATGGAGTTTATATCTCCTTTTTTTTTGAGACTAAGTTTTGTTAGGGAAGAATGTATGTGAGGGTTGATGCTTTGGGAAGCTGATTCTGGAGTAGTATTTTGGAAACATACAAGAGCGGTGTATGAGAGAGAGTTATGGATAATGGGATACTGTGGGGTTGAAGGCGAGGAACTTTGAAGTGTATTCCTGAGCTCGTTAGCAGGGGGAAAGGAGGGATTTTAGCAGCACTGGAAAGATGAAGTGAGAGCATTAATGGACTTGTGGATTCAATGCAGAAGGGGAAGCGAAAACCAAAGATCATGGAATGGTTTGGTTTGAATGGGATCATTAAAGGCCATCTGGTCCAATGCCCCCGTAATGAGCAGGGGTACCTTCAACTATATCAGAGTCCCACCCAACTTGTCCTTGAATGTTTCCATTCAAGGGATGAGGCATTTACAGCCCCTCTGGGCAACCTGTTCCAGTGTTTGACCACCCTGCTCATAAAATATTTCTTCTTTGTGTCTGTTCTGAATCTACTCTCTTTTAGTTTAAAACCATTATCCACTGCTCTGTTGCTGTAGTCATGACTAAAATGTCTGTCACCATCTTATAAGACTTGTTTAAGTACTGAAGGGCCCCAATGAGGTGTCCCTGAAGCCTTCTTGTCTCCAGGGCGAACAACCCCAACTCTCTCAGCCTTTCTTCCCAGGAGAGGTGCTCCATCCCCCTGATCATCTCTGTGTCCCTCCTCTGGACCTGCCCGAGCAGGTCCTTGTCTTTCCTTTACTGAGGACCCCAGAACTGAATACAGTAAGGGTTCATCAGACCAAGGTAGAGAGGCAGAATCACCTCACCCATCCTGCTGGCCATGCCTCCTTTTGTGCAGCCCAGGATACAGCTGTTTTTCTGGGCTTTGAATGCACACTGATGGATCATGTCCAGCTTTTCATCCACCGGTGCTGTGGTGGCCCAACTCATGGAGGGGCTGGGAGAAGACCTGCAAAGTCTCCGAGCCTTAGAAGCCCACTGGTGGGCCAGCTCTGATACCTGAGTTTGAGGACCATTTTTCCCCCAAGTTATTGGTTTTGCCCCATAGAGTTCTGATGCTAAGTTTTCTTTGTCAATTGGCCCGTTGGCCTCCCACCCCTTTATTCCTTATAATTCTTGAGTTCTAGAAAGTTCTCCTTTGTCCTGTACCCCGCCAGTCTATCACTTTCTTTATTACACCCCTCTCCTGTTTCATAGGCTCCTGCGTCACCCCACTCTCAATCATTCCCTAGCCCTCAGTTAATTGAACCGTGTGTTGTAACCACTCCTTGTTCCGCCCCCATATAAACCCCCTGGATCCTCCATTTTGTGTGCTCCTCTCCCCTGGATCCCTCCAGCAATAAACCTCTGGAACCCCAGAGGAAGAGCCCCTCCCGCCTCTTTGTTCCCAGTGACGCAGCAAAGGCCCTTGTGTGAGCGTGCGCGTGTGCTTCCACCAGCACTGGTGACCAGAGTGTCTGCAAGTGTGCTTGAAGGGCACTGCCTGGGCATCCCGAACACGAGCCAGGACGCTTCAGGAAGGACGCGGCATTCGGACCACCACGGCACCCACACCGCGTCACACCAGTCTCCTCAAGTCCATCTCAGTAGGTCTGCTCTCAACCCCTTTGTCTATCAGCCTGGATGGGTAAAAGGGGTTGTCCTGAAAGTAAGCAATCAGCAAAATCCTGAGGGGTTTTTTTTTGTGGAATTAATTAGCTTGTGACCGAAACTGCTATCAAAACTCAGATGTGTACGGAAACGTGGTACACTTGAAGCAGCGTGCAACTTGTAAACACCAAATATTTTCCCTAAGCCTGTTTGCATTTCTAACACATTTCTGCCTGCTGGTTCTACTTCGATTTGATAGCGATACCAAATGAAGCATTACTGTAGCTGCAACTCTATGAAATGCTCTGTGTTCATTTGTGGTGCTGCATTAAGCTGTAAAGGCATTAATGACCAATATGATATAAACCAGGAATAATGTAATTAAACAGAGGTTTAAAGAGACAGAGATCATTAGGGAAGCCAGGAGACATGAGGTACAAACTTCAGGGACAAATTACCACCATTCATATCTTTTGAGTTATCACCATAGGTGACAGAGCCACCAGCCAATCTCACTTTTCTCACAGAAAATGTCACCGGAGGTTTGGAGCTATCCTGGATGGCGTCCTACATCTGCTCTGTACACTCCCACCTTCCTGTTTTTCTCTTCAAAGGGGAAGGTTGAGCCCAGCGGGAGTTTCTCTGCCATCTGGTTTTCTTTGTTCCCAGGGAGTCCATGGGATCCAGCACCTTTCTATCTGGTACTTATTCCTGATATCTTGGTTGTTGCTGTTTTGTTGTTTAGTAAACTGTTGTTTTTTTCACTTATGTCTTCTCACATTCATCTCTACTTATGGTTGAAAGGGGAGGGGTTAAACTTACAAGGGGAGCTAACTCATTTTGGAGTGTCTGCCCCATAAATGGTCGTAAACCATGTGTAATTCCAAATTCCTACAAAGACATATTTTAAGACTTTCATTTCTATCTCAGACTGCATTTCGGCTTGCTTGTGCTGCCTGGACATGTAAATACACCTCTGACCAGGATGAAACTCACCGGGCAGGCTCCAGACATGTAAGATAGTCAAGGCCCCTCATTCAATTATGTAAATAATAAGGGAATAAGGACCCTTAGAAAGGGCTAAGAGCCAGCCCTGTGAGCAGGAAGACTCATGGAGCCAGAGGAGTGGTGAGACTTTAGAAAAAGCTGGTCCAGGGACCAGATTGTTCAGGAAATCCCAGCTGGTGAACCAAGGGGAATGTGCTCCATCCCGTGCTGGATGCTGAAGCGGATCAGTTCTGAAGATGTGAGGTAGATACCCACTTGCGCATGTAGTGTACCTATCATCACATGGCAGCCTGCTATTTCAGCTCTGCTTCTGTTGCCTGTGTAGTCCTTCAGTGTGGTCAGAGCCAAACGCACCTGGAAAGGAAGCAGAGGAGGCTCACCACAGTGGCTTGTGGTGACCACAAAATGAAGAGAGTAGAAAGAGACTGGCCTGAGGCCAGCACACTGTAAGGTACAAAGCACCCTGCTGTCATGCTGTTACCTGGGCAGCAGGGGTTTGAAACCCAGGGTCAAGAGACCCAAAGGCCAGAGGTCAATTTAAATGTGGAACAGCCTATGTCCTGACCTGGGTGTGTTAAACACTGAGAACAGACTTGTGTGGAAGCAGATGTGCCCAGAATGCCTCAACATAGAGCTCTAGAAAGTGGGACTGTCTGGAAGGTGAAAACTTCCTTTTTGCTTTTTTGAATCATAGAATCATTTAGGTTGGAAATGACTTCTAGAATCATCAAATCCAACCATTAACCAAGCACTGACCACTAAGCCATGTCCCTAAATGCCTCACACATGATATTTGCTTGTAAATTTTCGTTGTCCTTGCAATGATCCTTCCAGAAGGCAGATGAAGTAAAATTCCTGATACTTTTTCTTCCCAATGACAGTTCCTTCCATACCTCTCTGTGTGCTCTCAGTTGGCATGGAAACGTGATGCCAAAGCTCTGACAGGTCATCTGCAGAGGCCAGTGTTTCCAGCAGTACCTGCACCTCTCTTCACTGCCTCCAGCTGATCCGTTGTCTTCAGCTAAATTCTAATTGGAAACTGAGCACAAATTGGGGCAGTGCTCAGAGACAAAGAGAAAGAACACTTTGAGCTCTTAAATAATGAATACAGCAGACTGTAAAGAAAAAAAACCAAAGGGTAGTGGAGGAAACCATAATCTGAAATACGGAATGCTATATGACTTTCCCAGTATAATTTCCTTGGCTCAATCAATCCGTGGCAGCTTCTGCCCTGTTTTCACGCTTCTATAGCAGTACCACGTGTTGAGCAACATTTGCTTTTTGATCTGCTTGTGTGCCTGTAGTTATAATAATGCCCAGGTTAAGAAATAATGTCTGCTTTTTGGATGGGAGTACATTGGCATATTTATACTTTTTAAGCAAAATGAGTCAGAAGTTATTAAGGATTATACTGACATGTTCTTATTGTATTTATTAGGTCAATTTATTAGCCTAAATATATTTTCCACATCTCATTGTAGAAATATTTGTGAATGCTGGTCTCTGCCAGTAATGAAATAACCCCCATACTTATGCATAAGATAAATGTGTTTGTAGGTATTTGCTTCCCCTAAGCTCAGAAAAAGAAAATGATATAAAAATTACGGAGAACGTGTTAAAGATTTCTCTTCACTTTGTTCTTTGAGCTGATGCATTCTATTTTTTTTTCCAGTGAAATAATAATAAAGACCTGCTGGAGAAACCCTTTTGTTCTGCTTTGCCTGGTGCCTTTTTTAATCATGTCATTTACATGAGATCTTCAGCACACTTGTGTGATATTGTTGCCGAAATACTTCAGCATGACTTTGTTGAAGTACTTTGTCACAGAGGTTCATTTAACGGGAAGACTTGAAGGGGATATCACTCACATCTTTTATTGCACTGCACGTTTGACACAAATCCACAAAATTGACAGTCACAGCTTCGAAGAGTCCCACAGTAGCACAAAGAGCCTTTCATTGTGTTGGACTATTGTTTTAACATGTCAGAGTGTATTTGAGAAACAATATGATTGTCTGTGGATAATGCTCTTGGCCTCACTGTGCTGATTAAATAGATGCTTGGTTTGCAGGGAGTTCTGTAGCTCTCTGTTCAGCCTGACCTTTTCTCCTGGCTGCAATGAACCGGGGCCCATTAGCATTTGTTCTGCTCGTTAGAGTGAGAGGCGATTGCCATCCTGAAAAACACCAAACAGCCCAGTTAGTACATGAGCTGCTTTTCTTTTCCCTTGGCCTCCACCCACTGCCACTGAATATCCTGAACAAATGCTGGAGACAGTTGGCAATATTGTAGAATAATTGATCTCTGCATCTGGCACAATCTGTTTGGCACAAGCTGGCACTTCAAGAGAGAGTGTTGTGCTTCTCTTTGTCCCTTTGTCTCCCTTTGTCTTATTTGTGTCTTTAGTACTGAATCTTCCATGCAGTTGGAGGAACACAGTGCTGAGGTGCCATAACTGGGGTTCAGAATAACCCTGGCATAAAAAGCAGCAAAAACCCCATCATATATATTCAGAAAAAAGAAAGTCTAAAAGGCCAAATCTTGCTTTACAGCTCGAGGCACATTTCTTAACTGTTCTAGCAAACCTTTTTGGTGTTCTTGCTCTTTGGTGGCACGGGGGACAGTCATGACAGGGAATTGGTATGACCATGCCACAAGTAACGATGGAGACTGACCTTGTTAAATATAAATTAACTTCTTTGGTCACAGCGAGGATGTTTCAAACAAACACTAAAAGAATGAAATCAGAATCTCATTATAAAGATGTGCAGTGTGCAGCAGCTTAAAAGAGCAATATTGCTGACATGGCTGGGAGCAGTGAGTTGGGTCTGTGCCGCCTCAGCCCTTCCTGCTTTGGGTCATGCTCTTCAGGCCATCTCATTCCATGCTTACAGGGCTCCATACCTGCTGCTACACACTGCAGTGTTGTGTATCAACTTTTGTATCCCCCTGGGTGAAACTGGAAATGACTGGAGATGTAATGAAAGATCTGTACCTGATAAAAAGACATGCTTTATCTTTGAAGAAGGAAAAAGTGTGCAAAAAGTGGTTTTATGAGATCAGAAACAGTTGGATAATTTGATGTTTTGTAACTGTTCTAATTGTCTTCCTGCTGCTAAGCACAGTATCCTCTCACACCCTGTGTTCTTTCATTTGGAGAGACTTGAGTCACTTCACTGAAAATAGAGGTCATATCCTTAGTTTGTATTTATTATAATTAATAGTTATATTTGTTTTCTGACCTGGGAGCACATCCCACATTGTCTCATAAACATGTTGTATATATGGAAATAGACAAAAGCAACTAAGTGGGAAGAGATGGTTTCCTTATATAATGAGGTGGATATGCTCAGTTTCTGTTAAAATCTCCAGAATGATCTCTACCATCACATTATTCACTCCAGTGTGTGTTCTCAAGCACCAGGGCTCCTGCTCTAGCAATGTGTTAATGCTTTATCAACCTTTGAAGCTTAAAGGTTTTAAACATAACGCTGAAAACAACTTCAGCTGAGAGGTGAATCAGATACTTTGATATTCTGGTCTATCATCCATTTAGAGAAGATATGCTCCTTATAATCCCTGAAAGTTAAGAGAAATTGGCGTTCCTTGATAAGAAATTAATATTTTCTTTAATGAAAAATAAAAATAGGGTGAATATAGAGCTCAGAGATAAGAAGGGAATTACTGTATTTTTGCTGCAGTGCAGCTGTGAAGAATGAGCTGTGTACCGAAGCAGTGAATACTTGAGAACAGCTAAGTTAATACTGCCTCCTTCAGTAAGTCTTACCCTTTAGCTGCATGTCCTTCACTGTATTTTCCATATTTTATTGTTTGAATAACGCCTTTGCCACAAGTGGCTGAAAGCAAATGGATAAATGAAAGCACTCTGAGAACTGATAGTTCCTCCAGTCCTGAAATGGCCCCATTAGTTACTGTCTGGACAGCCAATACTTTATTTCATTGCATAGTGATGCTCTTTCCTTCTGCCTACAGGAGCAGCTCAAAGTGGGACTTTCAAAAGTACATGGAGAAATAAAAGTTCTGCCTTGTTTTCCTTCTACCTCTTTTCTCTAAACGCTTTTTAAAGTTCTTTGCAGAGAAGGGGATGAAAGCCTAGGATTTCTTGGAAAGGTAGCGTGCCTTTTGAGTTTTGATCTGCATTAGTGGTTTTAACCCTTGGGTCTTCTGGCGTCCATTTAGCTTAGAAGAAGAAATGATGGCTTAGATTTGTACGCCACATCTCATCAGGGCACTTGCTGTTCCTACAGCAAAGCTGTTCTTTCCCTGCAACTCAGTTCCAGCCTTTTTGGTATTAGCTGGGCAATGATGTGACAATGGGGTGATGCTTGCTGTTCATTTTTAGCTGTGTTATTTAGCTTGGGATGACAGGTCCTTCTGCTGTCCCAACTAATTGCAGACATCAGAAAATACAGTGTGATGTCTAGGAGGAAGAGAGAGATCTGACTTCTGGCCTGGTTGTATGATTTATGAACGGGTTCATTTCTGCAGCAACAAATCTTTCATTTATTTGCATCACCTGAGCAAGATGTGCTGTAAAGCAGAATGTTTTTGATAACTTAAGAGTGAACTTTTGGACTTTGCCATGACTACGAGATTACTGAAGTGCCAGACTGCAGCCTGAGGCTTGAATCAAGGCTGGGTTTTGTTTCCCTGAGGAAGTCACTGAATCTCTCCTTGCTTCAGTGGGTGAGAATTAATTCATTCGTGTTTCAAAAATGCTTTGAGATTGTCACCTGGATGGAGTCATAGCAGTGCAGAGTGTGAACAGTGCACCACAGGATGGCTCAGCAGACCAGTGAAGCACTGAGGCATGTACAGAGCTGAACAATATCCCAGGTATTGCTCAATCACATTTATGTCCCGAGGGATTGGAGTGCTGAAGTGTAAATGTGGGTTGTTTCCTTTGAAACACAGGGAACAAAATGAATAATTTGTTTACTTGCAAGCTGACTGTCTCTTTGATAGTCTTCGTACCCACACTTTAAGTGTTGCAAGTGAAATGTAGCATTACATTATCCACATATGACTCCTGACTTTTTTTTTTTTTGAGAAATAGAGAAAAGTAAATTGTGCTTAACATATTGTTTGCAAAGTAAACCTCCTGGGTTAAAATTCTGAGAGGACATCTTGTTTGAATAGGAAAATATGCAAATACAACTGTGTATCATTCTTTCTCGTGCTCACTGCTATGCTTGTATAAATAGCACAGATCTGTTGATTCCTGCCATTGGTGGTTGGTTTAAAAGAGTGATGTCAAATGTCAATGTTCTCCTAAATGTCTGCTCTTTTAAAACCTATATATTCATTATTGTTTTCTAGATAGTATTTTCTTTCATGACCTGAAAAGAAATATTAAATCCAGAACATTTCTATTATTTACAGCAAGGTTAAAGCAACTTAAATACATAGTAGGAAAGGAATTAATACTTTGCAAAGAGTGGCACTTAGAAGAAATTTCCTTTTAGCATTAGCAGTAAATCTGCCAGCAGACTTTGGTTTACTCAGGGTTTTGATTTTTTTTTCAGCAAATGTTTTTAAATGTTTGCTCTCTTGATTGTTGGTGAATATTCAGTGTTTGACCTCTGTGCCTATGAGCTCTGTGCCTACAGGCAATTGTTCAGAAGCATTTTATAATGCTTATCCTGCTCCTTGATTAGACAAACATGTAAGCACTCTGGCTCAAATAATTGTGTGGGTGAACCTGAAGCTTGGTTGCCAGGAACACTTTCTTGGGTTTTTAAAATTTTTCCAAGCCCTTGGTCAGAAAAACAGGGTCACTCAAACATTTTCCGAGAACAAAACAAAAGGGCTCAAGAGGGGCTGAAAAATGACATAAAATAGCCAAAGAAATAGTGGTGGATATACTGTTTTCAGCATTTTCGTTGCTGTATTCAGACTACAGAATGAGGTCACAGATTACGTAGATTCAAATGATCACATCTGTAAATAGCAGTAGCACTAAAGGTGATTGCCTGGACTGGGAGAACCAGTTCTGTTGAGCCTCATCCTTTACCTGTGACCCACAAAAATCCCACTGGGTTTGATCCTTCCAGTGCCAGTGGGGATATGGTCAGTGTGTTCTCCACGGCCAAGCCTGCAGCTAACTGGTGTCTGTGTGCTCTAGGCAGCAACAGAGATACACCTGTAAAAAGAAGGATATGGTCTCCCTTTGCAACAGAGCCACTGAGATCCCTGCCAGGCTAAGGGCTGGGAATAAGGAATAGAAGAAAACTATTAACTACAGCAAGAAATGCTGCACCTTTCCTGGGCTGTGAAAGCCCCTAGTTAAAAATATAGGGCATTAGAGCTACAGAAACACTGTTCAAACTCTGATCTGCGTCCTTTGAACTTGTCAGTTTTATCACATAAGCTCCCTGTTGTTCCTGCAGGGTGTCAGGGAGAGGAGCAGGCATTGTGCCTTTCATCCATCAGGCGGTTGGGAAATGCGAAGCTGTCAGGCTCTGACGGTGGGAGCCAGCACAGCCACTGGAGTCAGGGAGTGCGAGACCACGTCTCTTCTCTCTGTGGCACCGTTCTAGACATGACCTCAGCCACGTGCATCAGCTGAGGCTCACTCAGAGCGTGAGAGGAGAAGGGTGGATGCCAATAAAATACTTCTCACATTCAATGGTGCAACAGAGAAAGTCAGTTCACTTCACCCTAGCCCAGCTTTTATGTATTTAACTGTTTCTAGGCACGCGCTGTTTGTGTATCTTCACCATGAAGTCGTTTGTATTGGGACTGATGGAAACTGAATTATTTATTTCACTTAATGCAGATCTTTGTGAACCCTTTGAAATCTGTGAAAGTGTTTGTTCTTACACTCTGTCAAACACTGAGGTTTGCAAAATATGCACTCTTCTTCGAGGTCTTCCCTTTCACAGGGAAGTGAAACCAAAGATTTGGTGAAACTAAATGAAAATTTTGCTCCTGAAATTGGTTGGCCCAGGACTCTCAAGGTATTGATTAATCACCCTGATCAAGCTACTCAAAAATTTAAAGCAGTTAAATTCCAAATGAAATACAAATAATAGAGTTTTCTTAATTAAAATCTTTATAGGATTATTTTTCTGGTATGCTGAGCAGCCCAGCTGACCAGTATGACACTCCTGTTGCTGCTTTCCACATAGTGTGTTTCTTTGTTGGCAGGGTGGATCATTTTGGGACTATTTTGAACGTACCATTCATGTGAACTCTCTTAAAAAAAGAAAAGAAAATGGGAATAGTGTGCTGCCAGTCCCCTTTAGTGAACAGGAAGCAGGAAGGCTGATAGAGCTGGACAAACTGAGCTGCCCTGTAGAATAACAAGGCGATGGGCAGATTCCTTTTTGTCCAGTTGATTCACTGCTACTCTGGTTTCTCTTTCATTTGTTCAGCTGTGTTTGCTCTCCAGCACATCCGTGCTGCAGCCATTTCTCACCTCTATTTATTTGCCAATACAAGGTGTGTATATATGATATTTGTCTTGCTCAAACTGAGAGTAGCATCGAAAACTTTTCTTTTGTGTAGCACAATATACACAGTGCTTTGAAGGCCCTTCAGCGAGACAGCTTTAGTGATCTAAGACTTCAAGGCACACAGAGCACTCAAGGACACAGGCTGAAATTCTGCCCTTGGCCTTAAGCTTTGCTTTTACACGTTCTTGTCAGCTGTTTTTTTGCTGCCTTCCAGTTCTGAAGTTGCTGACGTAAGATGATCTAATATGATGATCTGATAGAAGTCTCTCCATAGTGGCAAAAATTGCCAGACTTATCACAGAGTTTTAGCACAGACAAAACAAAAACACCAAGAAAACCCGCAAACCAAAACCACAAACCCCAACCAACAAACCAAACCAATCCCCAAATCTCTGAGATTTTGGTGTTCGCCATAGTGCCAGTTGTGGTTCAGTCCTTAGAAAGATGGCCAGTTCTGGTTTACTGGGATGGGGAAGCCTCTAGGCCTTCCCCAGTGGCCCACCTGGGAGAAGGGTCACAAGCAAAGGTGAATCAGTTCTGCGAAATGAAGGCCAAGTTATTTTAAAGCTGGCAGCAGCAAGCATCAACATAGTTAATGTGGGCTTTGGAAAGGGTTTTTACGGGAGTATGAGGGTGATTATTTTTCCTTTGACTTGTAAATAAGCTTGCACGGTCATCTGACTTACAACACAGCTATTCCTGGTTCTCACTTGTTACATCTCATTATATCTTGTACCTTATATTACATTTCTTGAACTTTTAACCTTTTCAAGAATATAACTAATGTGCTTCTGGAAAGCATTTGTGTATCATTATTGTCATATTTCAAAGTAAGCTCATTTCTCATCTTCTCATTGTTACTTCCATTTTTTTTTCCTATGGAATGAAAACATTAGGCTAAATTCCTAAAGGATGTAACCTAGATATTGAGGGCACACATTTATCCTCTGTTTGTCTATTCAAAGCTCTAATCCTAAATACAAATACTTATCTGCTGGTTATTTGCATGCATGAAAGATGGTGGATGTATACACAAAGCTTTTTTTTCTTTCTTTCTTTTTTCTTTTCTTTTTTTTTTTTTTTTCTTTTTCTTTCCCTTCTTGTGTTGGGGAAGAGCTCTGAATTACCATGGAGGAGAAAAGGAATGCTTTTATGTCAGCAAGAACAATAAGAGCTGGTAAAACCTTAATTAATTTAGAACAGTTATACACTGATTTTATATGTTGTTTATGTATTATACACTGATTTTCTATATTATTTATATAATAAATAGCATAAGAGAGCATGTGGACTGTCAGGTTATAAACGTAAAAAGTGTAGCAGTAATGTATGTTAAAATCTGATTATTAGTGAGGCCTCTGCTTGAATTAAGGTGCAAACAAGACCATCTGCCAAAGACAATAGTAAAGATTTTATTTAACAGTATTTAAATGTGAGGTGGAGAGAGAGAGAGAGAAACAGAAAAGTTTCCATCCGGTGGCTTAGTTCAGAGTCCAAATTCCAGGAATCCAGAGGCATATTCAGGAGAGTGGGCTTTGGTGGTCGCAAATGAACAGTTGCTTAAAAGCTTTCAACTCTGTAGCATGGGTAAGAATCAAAATCCAAGTGGGATTTACAACCTCTACGTTCTGTTCCAGTTATTACCTTTGTTTCGATGTCTCGACTTCTAAGAGAGGTGACCTTTGCAAATGAAGAAATAAGGCACATATACAAGAGGAGCAGCAGTAAAAGATTTATGGTGGTACATGCATTTTCAAAGCTTTAAAGGTTCTTCCTTCATTATCTTCTCAAGTTTCTCCTTCCAAGGGACAGACAGTTAAAGTGGGGCTTGTTTCTCTCTTTAAATTTAATGACAGCTAGAGACTGCATGGTGAAACGCAGGCTTGCAATAACAAGATAACTGTACCAAGGAGCTCACTGAGGCAGTGCTTGTGCACATGAAAACCACAATATAAGTGGCAAGTAAGACCTTGTGTATAGAGCATAAGAGTATTTACTTTAAAACAAAGTAAGTAAACAGGGAAAAAAGCAGCTGGGGGTGTTGTGTAACTGGTGCAGTAGAGAAATTCTTGGGGAGCACTGAATCTGCATGACAACATTTGCACAACAGCCGTAGGGCTGTGTTCTATGAGAGAAAGGTCTTGCTTATTCTATGTGACAAAGGCCTTGCTCACCTGGATGATGTTTGTGCATTAGCCACTTGATTTGGTGTCCACACGCCTAAATATTTCTATTTCTGGATGTCGTGGATTCAACAGGCTGTTTCTGACTCAGCTCTGTTGTTAGACTCTGCATTGAGAGGCAGCTTGGGATGGGGATAGAACATGAACTAGTGGAAAATCAAAATGAGATGCTTGTTGGATGCCTTAAAAAAATGTATTCTGAAAGAGAAACAACACAATGTGATATTCCAGCTCTGAATGTTTGTGTTCTTTTTGTGATTTAGAGTCTGCGTGATAATGGACTGGGAAATGCTATTTCTAATGAGATGTCAGTCCTAAAACTCTGTGTGAATTAGTGGAAAGAAGTGGTACCCAGCTGATGAGCTCTGCTGATGTTTTTTCATCTCATTAAGCCTTGATTAAGTAACATCCATGTTACTTAATAAATACATGGTAATTTCTGCTTGACCCCACATGTGGCTGGCTGGGGCACTTCAGGAAATTCTATTTACTTACTCCCTTTTTCTTCCATCTCTTCTCCCCCACAGAGCCACATGTTGCTCTCCAGCATTTCCACTCCAGAATACGAGTGGTCCTCTCCTCTCCCGTGTAGTTTCTTGCCCTTTTTGATGGGATGTGTGAAGTGTACCCCAAGCTATTCACTATCCACAATTCCTCCATCTGCCAGGAACGTTTTCTGCCTGTCTTGGATATAATTTCTCTCAGCAAAGGCCTCTATGAACTCTGTGTGCAATGATAACATATATACATTTCTCCACGATGGTATGCTTTTATAGTGGGATAAGCAATTCCAGAAAGCTGTTTTGTGGCAAAATCCCAGCTGGAATCAGGTGTTCCCTGCCTTGACATAGATGAAAATAATGTATTGTTTTCTCAACTGCAGTTGACCTCAGCCAGCTATGTTAAGATGATATCTGTACAGCTGTTTTTCTTACCGCATGTCCTTGCTAAATCAGGTTATTTGTTGTGCTCACAAATAGCCAACCTCTTCTCTGGCAATGGAAATATGAACTTTGACAGTAGAAAAACTCCATCAGGTGGAGTGAGGGTGGTGAAGGCAGAAGCTCGTGTTCCTAAGGAGGGAGTGGAAAGTATCCCATTTGTTTGTGTGTGTTGAAGGATAGATGGCTTGGGTTTTTTTCTCTTTTTTCCTTTTCCTTTTCTTTCTTTCCCCGCCCTGAGCTGAATCTGGTTTCATGAAAGTTTTCTCGTCATTTCTGTTTCTGCACATATTTGTTCAGATGTCCTGACAGGTGTTATGCATGAGGACAGACTTTACATGGATGGTTCTGGAGAAGCTATGTACCAAGAATTTTTTAGTAGACATCTGCTTGTCATCTTTGTTATCCCCTGAAAAGTGTTCAAAAAAGTCTCCTCTGTGTCTGCATGTGTTTACATTTCTTAAACACAATTTTACCCTCTTTGTGGGAGAAATTCCTTTTTTTTTTGCTTTGCATCTGTACAATAGTTACTACTGCAGCCTGCTAATCTCTGTTTAGATCAGTAAAATGCTGTGGCAGTACTCTTTATGTTTATAAAAATAATAATGATTTATAAGGAGAATAAAACCCTCAAAACCACAAAACTTCCAAACCAACAAAACTATACCATATTAAGCAAGTACAAAATAGAAAGACTGGGATTAGGGGAACGTAAAAGAAGCTGTTTGCACAATGTAATTGTTAATGGTATTTAATTTTTATCACGGGAAGTCCTTGCTGTTTCTACTTGAAAATCACATAAAAGATATAGAAAATATAGCAGAAAGTACCTGTTGAAATTCTTGCCTAATACCTGCATATAATATCAAAATCGTGACTTAGAATGTGACATTTTTAAACAAATCAAAATACTCCATTTGGAGTTCACTTGGCTTCAGTTATATGCTAAGAAGCCATTTTTAGAAAGTCATTCTCATTTAACTGTTTTTGCATATTGCAGATTCTTACCTAAGGAAAGAAAAAGTATAAGATCTCTTGCTGGTGATGTAGAGAATGTGAGTAAGAGCTGGCAGACAGCTTATAGATATCATTCTGAAATATCTTACCCTGCCAAATAACAACAGTGTGTTTAATTAGGACTTTGCAGATGGTGTGCAAAATGATCTTCACTTAGGACAGAAATTCTTCCTCTTCTCTTTTTTTTTTTTTTTTTTT
>WEIT01027580.1:1359-14712 GCA_013389985.1 Dryoscopus gambensis | reverse complement strand
TCCATGAAGTTACAGGTAGTATTATTACATGGTTCTAATTTGTTGTCCTTTGCACATTGTCTTTTTTTGAAAAATAGGGCTTAAAATGATGTCCATTTAATCGTCTGTAAAAGGGTACTCTAAATTTTTGGCAACTTTGCTTGACCAGTTTGTGTTTCTTAAATTACTCTGGTAGAGTATCTTGATAATCTTGATATTGGAATAAGTAATCTTGATATTGAAGATAACTATGGAAACTCAGAATAAATAATACCTTCAAACTGACAAGTTTTCTTAGCACAACCACTTCTCATGAACTCATTGCAGGTTTATAACATGTAAAGAGCGAAACAGTTTAAGTATATTCACTACATGAAGCAAAATATCAGTCTAGGAAGTGAAAGCCAAAGTTTAGCAGTTAATATGGAGTGGTTATTATGCTAACTCTAATTCATGCTAACGCTGTATTTTCAAAACTGTGTATAAAATTGTATTGTATTCAGTCCCAGATCTGTGGAAAGCCCTGAGCACCTGGCTGAGATGAAAGACAGAGATTACAAATTAAGATGGTAATGTTTCAGGGAATAAGTCTTCTCTCTTCCTAGAAAGTAGCTGCTTTCTGTTAACTGAATTAATATAGTGTGTTATTTTAAAAACTTTAAACAAGCTAGTAGAACATTTAAACCATTTTTAGTGTCCTGCTGGGATTTCACTGAATTACTCTTCTCTTGGTAGGTAACAGCAAAGCAAATATTGCCTCCTGACCAAAATGAGTTTTATTTCCTGTAGCAGTCCAGCAGACTGTCTGCCTTTTCAGAATTTTCAACTCCATACAACTAGCTCAGAGACAGACTGAAGAGTGCCCTTCACCTCTGGTAACATCTAAATTGCTCTCATCTGATGCAGTCATACCAAGACATCTAGGCAGGCTCTGATGACAGTGGTGCTGTATATTGTTACCCAAGGCAGTGCTGGCAGAGAAGCCAGCCTTTCTATTGAGAGGATCATCATGGGATAGTCAAGTGGAAGGGATCTCAGGAGCTCTCTAGTCCAACCTCCCACTCAAATAAAAGTCTGCTGTTACACCAGACCAGTTTATGGAAGGTAAAAATCAAACTAGAGTTTCTTACTACTTGCTGTGCTTACAAATCTTGTTCTTTGACCATTCCATTGCACACAGATCATGGTGGATTCAATACGGTACTTTGACATGCCAAACAACATTTATTTTTAAGCAATGCTAATGCAAATTTAATTTTTATGGAATTGAACATTTTCCTCAGCCCTGAGCATTGATTACTCTTTATTGTAAAAATAAATAACTACATTGCAATTAATGATGGAGTAGATGGCTTTCACAGAATTTATTCAGACGTTTTGAAAGTTTGGCTAACCTCTACATGAGATTAAATAGTAGTATAGTGGATTTATGCCATAATTTTTATATGCTTACCACTCAGTAGTTGTAAATGGATAGTCTACAATCTCTACATAACTATTATAGTTTCCCTGCCATATTTGTGTCAGGCACAGATATTTTGTGTTTATTTAAACTTTTTATCATTTTTTCTTCATTTTTTACTGTTTTCTATACCTGTTTGTTGGTAAGATTGACATAATGGCATACCAACACAAGATGCTTTTTGAAGTACTGATATATAAACCAAATGTTAAACAAAGTAAAGACTACAAATCCTTATCACATTCACCTAAGATAATTGGAGATTTTTTTGTTTCTTTCTGTGAATTTTTGGTAAACCTCAGAAGCTGTCAGAATAGTAATGAAGAATAACATTTGAAAACCAGCAAGTCTATGGATTTTCCAAAGCTTAAAAGAGCAAAGGGCATTTCAGTATGGAACAGAGGGCCAAGACCTCCACGTACGCAATTCCCAATTTGTGGATCTGTCTACTTTGCCTGAACTAAAATGACCAGAGATCCTAAATGTACTTAATAATTTGGACAATATATGGGTAATTTAAAATTTCAGAATTTAAATCTTTGAAATGGTATGTAATTTTACTTATCTATTCTAGTTAGCTTATTGTTAAATGACAGCTGCTGAAGTCAATATTTAAATGCCTGATAAAGGCACTTGCGTCTGCATTGCCTTGAGTAGCCTCATCAAAATGACTCTATGCACTAATATCCAAGGTGATTGCTTCCTATCAGAGGGAGTGTAGGATTTGAATAATGTGTGTCCCAACATGCATATTATCCTTGGGTGGAAGTGAGAAATGCAGAAATATTTCTCTCCAGTTCCTCAGATTGACCAGCTCTTCTTTCTGCCCAGGAGAGATAGAGCTCAGCAGTTTGGCTGTTGCTGTTGGAAGATAGAGTACTTTTCCTTATGTGTTTCTGGAGCTTAGAGTTTGGAGTCTAAACCTGGAATAATATGCTGAATATCCTTTTTGTCTCTTATTTTACAATAAAAATAAAATGTCTGAAAGTGTGTTTGTCTGACACAATATTGATGACTGGATAATCTATATCAAAGCAACATTCAGAAGAGTATGTTACCTGAATTATACATGCTGGGTGAAATTGCTATTCAGACAAACATTTCTAGTTTAACAGATCATTATATTTGCAATTGCCTCATTTTGTCTTCTCTCACCTCATAAGGATACCTCTATTAACTGGTATAATCGTTATTAATCATTCCATTTCTCTCAAGCGCTGTTGAGTTTTAGCCTTGTATTGGGTTTACCAGCAAGTAACTGGCCAAACATATTAAAATGAAATAGTAGAGTGATTGTATTGTTAGAATGTAATGAAATAGAGGCTGTAGAGTCTCAGCTGCCTTTTCAGAATGTAAACATGGTGCATCTTGTGTAAAAAGAAATACATGTTCAAAATGGTGTAATACGCATGGTATATCTAGGATAATCTTTTAGTGTTATGCTTAGAGGATAACCTAAGTAACTATATTTTGTTATAAAGTGATATTTAATAGAAGTTGTGCAGATAATGAAAAGCTACAGTGGTAATGAAGCACCACTTGACTGTAATTATATTTTTCATACTGAAAGCCTTTTTTTATTTGTTTAGAATTTGACAAGAGAAAATGCTGTACTTCATAAATTGATTGAATTGTTTCAGAAACATCCTTTTAGAGTGCAGAGGGAGGAAGGATTTTTACAGCACTACCTGATTTCTGTATGGGACACACAAAAGAGAGCAGTTTAGTATTATGAGGGAGGTTTGGAGCTGTTGTCACACAGAAAAGAGTTTTTCTGGAAAACTCAGCTCCCATGTGAGCCTTGACCAGTGTGGGCTCTCCTGTCTCTCAGCTCCTTCGATGGCAAGCAACATGGAGCCAGCTGGGGTGGGGAGCTCAGCAGGTAATTCTGCACTTTGTTGGAAACGCTACACTGCACTGTACTGCACTTGGGTGAATTAGCTCACTATTAAGTGTCATCTGCAAAATTTGCTGATGCTTGACATGACCTCTAGAGAAAGCTGCTTTCCAGAGGGGAGAGGAAGTTCAGTGACTTGAGAGAACTTGGCAACAGGAATGAGCTTGGGGTGAAGAAACAAATGTCTCTCTCTAGTCTTTCTATTTATAGCTACCATGACACTAGCTAAAATTTTTGAGAAAAGTTTCTGTTTTCACATAAAAATTATTCCTGCCAAGATGAAAAATGTTATTGGGTCTTTAGGTACTAAATGAATCACATAAATATGATATAAATAGTGACACCTATATATCTGTTTTCAGCAGAGTTATGCTACTATTGTAAAGTAGCAGACATTTGTATTTATCCTTATTCAGAGAATGAGTCCCATAATTGTACTTATTTAAATGCCTCTGATATCTGGTATATATTTCTCATTCTTTCTCAAATAAGAATGACTTTTTTGTTTTAGTACCACGACAAAACTAACCAATCGAGTTTCCTTTAACCTCCCAACAACACACTAGAAGACCTCAAGTAATGTTGCCTTTTTAAAGACAGTATGGGAGTCATCTTTTCTTATCCAGGATGATGGTATAATAGAATACTATAGCACTGAGTATTATGGGGATTTTAAAAAAAGTCTCAATGCACAACTTTGCTCTTTATTGTGTGTTCTATTACACCATGTTTATTTTGTTTTATTATTCTGTAATTTATTAAATAGGTAATTTCTGAAATTGTCTGATCCCTAGACATGTAATTTATAAAATTTTTCTTTTCTTTTTTTCTTTTTTTCATATTAGTAGCTGGATGCCCAGGGAATTTTTGTACAGCTAAACTTAAGATTTTTTACCTTTTTTATTCCAAATGTTATAGAGAATTTAAAGTATTTCCTGGCAGACAGGTTGCTATTTGCGTAACAACAAATGTCTATTAAAAGACTCTTGGGGTAATGCTAATAATCACTAGACATTTTGAAAAAATATTCCGTGTAGCATTTTACTCTGCTTTGCACTGTTTACCTTTAAATAGAGATGATTATTCAGAAGAGAGAAAAGCTAAATGATTTCTTTTGTGCCAGTGTTGTCAAAAAGCATTTCCCAGTTTGACTGAGACTGCGGGAGTTGGGAGCAGAAAAGAGGCAAAAATTCTTTTCTTCTCTAATACAGAGACCAGTAGGGTTAAACTACCATTAAATTTGGGGCAGATAGTTTAATGAATTCCAGAAATACAAACTGAATAGAAATAATGCGAATACAGAGATCTTATTTCTTATTTCCTTTGAATTAGACCACTGCTGCTTGTGGCCAAACTGAAGGAGAGTTGAGATAAATCTTTGGTGAAAAAGAAATATTTCTAAATGAAGGATAATTGTTTCAAGGATACACAGTATAAATTTGTGTTTATAAAATGAAACTTTCTCTTCATTTTAATGTCTGCATTTGTTGTTGCTTTTAAGAAAAGTAAGCAGTTTGGTTAATGCTAGAGGTGAGAGCATGCCTGTAACTTGTATTATGGTTGATGTTCCATGTATAAAGAATATGAAATCCTGTTGGGAGAGGGTAATTGGATCAAGCAAAATTGTGTAAGTAGTTTGTATTTTGCCTTCATGAAAATGCTTTTTCTCACAAGGTGTCATATTCAGCTATTCCGTGAAGAACCCAATGTGAAATAATCTTGTTGACATCCATACTGGATCTTTCTCTGGTGCAGATGATTATAGCTCCATGTGCTGTGCCAATAAACATTTATCAGTTCAGTTCAGTTGAGGATATGAATTTATTGAGGAAAAATTGATGAAATAATTTATGGATTTTGTGTATAACACTGAAGGTCATACTGTTTATTTAAATAAGTTCTTTATGAACTACACCGTTTCACAATAACGGCTTTTAACAGTTTGTGAACTGGTCAGTTGAATAAGTAAAAGGCACAGTAATTCCTTTTTACAGTTACATTACAGTTGTAATGAGAAGTATTGATTTTTCTCTTAATACTAATGTGTTTAATGACCTTTCTAATGACATCTGTCACCTCTGTTTCTTCTTAAATTCTACTGGCATTTTCCTTTCAGTAAAGTAAAGGATTTTAATTGTTTGTTATGTTGTTAGAATGAGAATTAGTATTCTTTTAAAGTAGTATGAAGGCTTGTAGAAGGTATATTCTGGTAAAAAAGTACATTAAAAGCTGTCTGATTTTTTTATCTTCAGAAAAATTGTAGAAACTGTCCATTCCTTTGATTTCAGAAAATAGTTCCTTGAGTGTTCCATGTGAAATTGGTTTTTCATTGTCAATTTTTGCTACTTGATATTAAGTAGAGTTTGTGGAATTTGACATGGAAGAGTATGTTAGGATAGTTTCTGACAATGTCTCTCTCAAGAGTTTCGTTTTCCTTCAGCTTTTAATGGTGCTATTTGAAGAAAGGATATATGAATTAACTAAAATGTTGATGTAGCATGAATCACTAAACCCATCTATATATAGTTCCAAAAAGGTTTCATTTTTCTCTCTGTGATGACTTTCTTTCAATGATAGATAGAGCTTGTCTTGAAAAACTCTTTGTTTTTTACTGCTTATCTTCTTCTATTGTTCTAATAGTCCACAACTTGGCTATTAAATACCAGTCTAACTTTAGTTAAGAGTGATTGTCACCAAGCAGCAAAGCTTTTGATTTGATAGTAGAGCATTTATTAATATAATAAAGGTTATGGGCTAAAGTTAAAGAAAGTGACCCCAACACTCTTATATGGTTTGCTGTCTCTTGCCAACGGTTTTATTTTCTAGTGACAAGGGACAAGTGATTACAAGTGAGTAGCAGGATGTGAGTATTTTCATAAGCTTGATTAGTTAACAAAGATTATACATTATATTTTTGATCTGCATTACAGGTAGCAACGTTGTTTAGTTGATCTGGTCTAATTCCGGTGCAAAAATGAAGGACTCACCCACTTGAGGATACTCCAAGCAGGCATGCTCTGATGTTATGCTCAGAGCTGCCACCCTAAAAGGCGGGACTTTGGGGTTACCATAACAACATCAGCCAGTCGTTGTCTGACACTACAACATTGTTGCAGGAGCTTTGAGGGAGTATTAACCAAAATACAGTCACCACACATTTTGCCTGCTTTGCTGGTTAAGAGTGTCTATGCTGTGTACTGAGATGCTGCATCTATCGCATATTTTCTCTGTACATGTACGATTGAGATGGCCACATTTTTCTGAAGCTCTTTGGCATATCCATATAATATTTAAAAGTAGCACATTAGAGTATATGTTGCAAAACCCAAGATGCATTTGTGTAAAGTTACTCATATTTACTTATTTTCTACATTAAAAATGAATCAGGATAAAGATTCAGAGAACCTGAGCCGCTACCAAGGCATGTAGAAAAAGTTTCCTCTGAGTAGTCCTTTGCACACTGCATGAAGAGATCAGAATCAGGTTTCCTCCACTTATTATATAGCACATTTTGTAAAAATGCAAACCAAGAGCCAGAAATTCTTGTTTTAATGGCTGAAGTGCACATGCAGTGTGAATGAAAACAAGATATTTAATTAATTAGACCCGAGATTGTGTTTCATATAATAAAATAAGTCAGGTTGCTTTAAACAGGTTTCATAGACCGTCTAAAATAGAGGAAGCAAGCTTGCCAATAGCAGGAGCTAATGCTTCAATACCTTTCATTTTGTACTCTGAAAAGAAAACCCTTCTTAAGCTCATTCATTTTCCAGAGGGAATGTTGAATGCTGTGGCATATTGTCAGAGCTGCTTTATTGTCACCATTTACAAAGGTCACCTGAATTAATTGACTTCTTACCATACATATTGTTAAGCTACCCATTTCCTGACATTTTTGGAAAGGTGGCAGACTTAAAGCCAGTGGCTATCTGTTGATGGTTCTTTCACAGTGTTTGTTTCTCAGAACATAGTAACTCTAAAATTACAAGCAAATAATTACATTGGTGCAAAGGAACAAAATCTTTATGATCTCCAGAGTGCACAGGAGTGAGGGGGCTGAAGGGAGAAAAAGGGGTAGGAGAAATAATCTAAATACTGAGATGTTTTTAATACAGATGTAGTACTCTAAAAAGCAAACAAAAGCATATGGGAAGATGCAGATTGTATTTTTTTCACTTTGAAGCATGCATTAGATAGCTAACCTGTCTTTTTCACGGTGTAAAGTAAAATCTATCTCTGTCTTTCACTGATGCATGAATCACAGATCCATGCTAAAGCACTTTACCAAATGTATTTTCATCTGAAAGGATACTGAGGTACTCTTATACTGCATGGAAGAAATGACATACACATGCAGAAGCACAAGCACATTAGACAATTGTAGTGCTAGCCTTAAGCTGATTAAATTGGTTAAATAGAAAATCACTGATATTTTTCTAGCCCTCTGCATTTGCTGCCTTCTCCTTCCCCCTGTGTTGGGTTCTCTTTCTCAACAGCAGTGCTGGGCAAAAACTCCAGCTAGACATGTGAAAACAAAGACATGGAAAGCAAAGACAAACAGTCCTGAGCCTTCCTGTACTAAAACAGACAAAGCTTTTATAGTGATGGATTTAAACACTCTCCTTACATGTAAATAGAGGCACCCTGCTGAGATCCTGTTAATTACCAAAGAAGATTAGAACTCCTCTGCTTAATGTGATCCTTTTTACCTAATGCGTCCGTTCCAGCTGCATCAGTAATCAGACATTCATACTGTCCCTTCTGACTGGAAAGGGGATGTTTTTAAGCGAAGTCATTTGCCACAATCCTTAAGATGTAGCCTGGCAGAAATTCAATAACTGTTTGTGTTATGCTCATTCAGCCTCACTGCTCAGTGGTTTTTAGGTCCTGACATAAACAGCATTTCCCTTAATCCTAGCGCTGGAGAGAAGAAAGGAGGCTGTCCTGTATCTTGTTTTATTGGTTTCAAAACACAGAGCAAGTGTTTAATTTGATTTTTCCTCTGAAACATCAGTGGAAACATTCTCCTTTTATAATTTTTTATCCTTTGATGTTCTTTCAAGCTAACAAATGCACAAATCTGGTACTATTGCAAGCATATTTAGATTATCTCTGGCATAAAAAGCAAATTGCATTTGCATTTCTATTCAGAAAGTAAAATGTGAAAATACACTAATAAAATAACTTTACAAAAAGAAGAAAGGGGAAAGAGTCTACAAGTTAAGATAAAAGTCAGGGTAAAATTGAAAATAAAGAAGAACTTACCCTATAACAAGAGTAGTTTCAGAGCTGGAGGAGTTCTTGCATCTCAGTAATTTTGAATCCTTAGTTCAAGTAGCGACATTCTTGTATTAAAGCCAGAGTCTGAATAGACGAGCATGCACATATGTATGGGTGTGAGTCGGTGTGCATGCGTGTATCTAACAGTCTGTAATACAAAGATGTATCTATTGATATCCTACAACATGAGAGACTCTCTGTGCTGCCAGCTGAGCTCCCTTGCGTTTGCCAGGCGCTGTTGCTGCCTGGCTGTCTGAGGCTCGCAATCCAGCGGAGAGAGAAAGGGGCGGGGGGAGAGAGGGATGCTCGCTAGCTGCTCTTATTTCTCCTCGTTTCCATGGTGGCTAGCGGTGCATNGCGGGCCGGGCGGGCCGCGGGGAGATGTCTGTTACGTGACTCCGTGCTGCTGCGGGGACGGAGCCGCCGAACGGGCCTGGGCGCGCTCCCGGATAGCTCTTCCGATTTGTGGCAGCTGCAGGGCATGCTTTCTGTCTGTACAGAACAGACTGGGAGGTCCAAATTTTCTCCCCCCGCCCCCCTTTTTTATTTAATTTCTTTTTCTTTTAAGGGCTGTTATCTGTACTCAGAGCAACTTAATAGACATCACTGAAGTTCTGCAAAGGCTGCTGTAGTTCAGAGGATACTGTATGTTCAAGCTATTCAGGAAAAATGTGCCTTGCCCCCAGTTTTGGTGCCTTTTTTTTTTTTCCTAAGCTTAAGACAGGAAAAGATTTGACATATTCTTCCTCTTCCAAATTTTGTCAAATATTGCATTTTACTACCTGTGCTTATCAGTAGAAAGTAAGAGCAATAATACATTTTCCTTAGAAATAAGAATTCAGAATAAACTGTGAAAGGGGTTGGTTAAATAAAAATTCAGTTTCTTTCAATCTCTCTCTGCTTGAGACTGTCTTTTATGGCCATCCAATTATATAAACAATAGGCTGCCCACATTTTTCCTTCCCTTTCTTTCTTCTTTCTCCTTTTATGCCATGTTCTTTGGTGAATGATTTATTTTTCCCTATTTATTCTGTCTCCATGAACAAAGGGCATACAAACTATGAAGTTTTTAAAAATTGTAGAATAATTTGTGATTATCATCACCCCTTCTCCTAGATACACAAAACAATAGATGAGATAGATGTTGTTAGAGAAAGGTTTTTTAATCATACATACTGTTTATATAAAATAAATTACTTTATAATAGGAGATGATTAATAATGAAGCATAAAGAATTGGTTATCAACAGGTCAAAAAGAAGAAAATGTTGGATCTCTTGCGTGAGCTCAGTCCCACCGCCCTGAGCGAGTCAGGCCACCCTCTAGTGGACTGAAGTGAGATGTGGTTCTCATTTCACACTCATCTGCTTTGAAGAAAGGCTCATAGTCCTGTCTAATACGAGTATGAAAAATTTCTGAAGATTAGCAAATGGTGTGAATTAGTGTACTTTTTGCAACAGCAATAGCACCAAAATTTACAATAAAGTGGTTGCTGTTTTATGAATACTAAGTTTCATCTCAGTTCACTTTGAGTCTGAGATCTTGGACTGCAGGTTTTTTTTTTTTAATTTGGTAAGAAAATAATTTTATTTTTCATAAAATCACTTACTATGAAAAGTTAATTAAATTAATGCCACCATTCTGAATAAATTTCAGGTTGTTATAGTTGTTTAGGGCAAATTTTACAAAACTACTCCTGTTAGACTCACCAGTACTTACACTGTACTTACATTAAAGCAGTATTTTCCTTCTGCCTCAAATTTTTGAATACTGCATTTAAGCTAACTACAGTGAAAAAAGTGTTAATTTTTTTTCAAAGATGTGTGCTGTTCATTTTTCAGTCATCCAACTGAGTGAGACTGTTTCACAGATGAAATAATAGCATTTAAGTGACTGATACATGCAAATAGGCGAGATACTCTGGGAAGGCCAAGTGGACTTTTCATTTTCTCTCATTCTCTTGTTATGGATATTCAATTTTTTTTCTAATGTGAGTTAACGAGTTATAACAAAAAAGTTGGGGCTAACCCATCTTTAGTTACCTTTCAGGACTTCTTGCCTGAGGCTAGGACAGGGAAAACTAAGATCGGAAAGATGCCACATCATCTTTCTGTAGCCTCAGGGGCTCATTGTTCCTGCTTTGCCCCCACGAGATGGCTCTTGGAGCCTCCGATATATGTAATGTTCACCACCATGAGCTGCAAATTCAAGCCATTTTAAACTTCCAAGTGAACCTATAAGCCTTCCCTGCTGCACAACATAATGTCCTGTGCTGGATGGGATAATGCTCCGGATGTTTTAAGTAAGCACAGTCCAAAGCCAGAAGAGTAATGCTTCTTGCCACTGTAGCCCCCACAAGAAAAATGGAAATCCTTCCTGATTTCAGCCATCTCCTACCTCTCCCTGTGCTACGGGGGTGGGATTGTGGGTGGAGTAAGAGAGAAGAAAATTTCAAAAAGTTTGGGCAAAGTTTAAAATGTTCTTTTAAAGACAAATAATTAAATAATTTTAAATACTGCTATTTCTCATATCTCATCCAGTGGAGAAACAGATGATCTGGAGAAAGGTAAATGGGTAGGGACTAGCATTGCCCCATGTGAAGTCTTTCTTGGGTTTTGCCCCTAACCTCCTCATCAACTCACTGTCATTCATTCGAAATCTGGCTTTCTAATTAACATGAGAATCATGCAAAAACATATTCAGTGATTTGACATGTGAAATTAAGATTAAAGAAGTGCTTCATTTTGGTTGATTGGTATGGACTGTGTAATTAGAGGGCTAGATAATTAAATCAACTAAAGTATACTTGCATAAAGAAAGTGAGTTCTTATGATAGACTATATATGCAATTAAAGTACTTCCTTGATAGGCATACATTTACATATTAGTTAAAATGTTATTATATCATAATAAAGTTCTGTTTCATAAAAAAGGGTGAAATAATTGAATTTTATAATTTAGGAAATGCTAAAGAATATTTTTTTTCAAACTATCTTCAGGAGAAAAATATCTTTTATAACCAAAACAATTACAATTATTAAAGTTCATTAGGTTATTTTTCTGCTGATTTCACTATGATGCTTGGTGGTTTTAAAATAGCAATGTAATCTATCTTATGAAAATCATATGTATAGCTTAATAGGTTGCAGAATAGAAAAAAATTCTCTCAGACTTATAGAGAGACAATGAAATTAATGCAGACTAACTCCAGCAATTTATTTAGTGTACATTTTATCTGATTACTGAGTGCACATTAAATAAACTAAGTAATTATTTGTTTGTAATGGACAATAAACACAATCCATAAACCTCTTATTTATTAAAATACAATGATTCTGTGTCTGCATTTTTCTCAGAATTGAAAGATGATTTCAAAACATTTTCCCCTTTTTCATTATATAGAAAGGCAGAGCATCCTTGGGCTGAATATCCCTTTTTGGGGTTCAGGATTAACCATGACCATTTCTAGTGTTTTTAGGCTGTGAGAACACAGCTGTGTTTAGAATCCAGCAAGTGTAGTTAAAAACTGTAATAAATATTATGCAGTTACAGTAAAAATCCCACAACTATTTGATTTAAATTCTAAGATGGCACACTTTGTATCAGAAACTGGCAATCAAAAAATTCTTTTAAAGTGTGTGCTCATACAGATTATGTCCATGTGTAAAAGAGACAACACTTTTTGGAATAGCTTTATCACTTATGACTACACGTGCTCCTATCCTGGTTTTTGAGGCACCATGACTACCAGGAGGAAGCTCAGTGGTGGCTTTTCTCACTTTCTTCTTGTAGCCTGTAGAGTAAAAAAAGAGATGAGCTGGTGTTTATTTGACAGATTAATTCTCACCAGTTCTGCAAAGCACACCCTTATTGTATCTTCCATTTGGGTTGTGGGGAAGTATTCCTTTCTGAATGAAGGTCAGTTTCAAAGAAATCTGTGTTGTGGTGTCATCAGTTAATTTATTAAATGACTTATTAATTATAGGTGGTTGTCATTGTGGGATTTGCCTGGAAGAGAGAAAAGAGCCACCCCTTCATGTAATCCTGTTCTGCCAGCATTTTCAGTGCAATGTAATCAACCTGACATTGTCATGTGCATTTTTAGATATTATGGCCAGACTACTGACGTTTTCCTAAAAGGGCTATGCTTCCATACAGATAAGGGGTAATTTTTCTTAATATGTATCTTCCCAAAAATTGACTCATTTTTTCAGTGATAAACAAAAGCAAGATTTCTGGCTCTTGTTCTTTGTCTTTTTTGAAGATGAAAGGCTTGTTGCCAACAATGAATTCAAATTTCTAGGGTTGCACTTCATAATGGAAAATGCTACATCAGATTACTTAACCTGCTGTGAAATTTCTTTTATCAGATCTGAGAGTTAGTGTTGATACAATAGAGCAAAAGCAGATGGAAACAAATCTGTAAAGAATTTCACATAAGGAGAAATTCACATCTACACAAGGCCCCATTTACTTCATTAAATGCTGTGTAGGTAGTAGGTGCTATATGACGTGGCAAAATCTGGAACTACATAGTAAAGAGCCTTATAGTACAGGCAAATTCAGTCATGTGTGATGGGGTTGAATGAAAGCAGGGGTGAGGAGCTGGTCTTGGTTATCGAGGAGATATTTCCTATTCCAGAAAATTTGCATATTCATGTAGCAACTGTTTTCTATGAAACAAAAAGTATGAGATCTCAGGCAAAAAGCCATAGTCTCTGTCCTCATTACAGGTC
>WEIT01027579.1:26943-45533 GCA_013389985.1 Dryoscopus gambensis | reverse complement strand
TGGGGCTGGGGGTGGGGCTGGGACTGGGACTGGGACTGGGACAAGTCTGTTAGTTCACACCGCAGCCCTGATGGTTTCAACCTTACAAATACACCAGCCCGCTCTGAAAGGAAATTGAGATATTCCTGGTAAATTTTCATCCCACTTGTCTACAAATACCACCAGATCAGCCTCTCTGGGAAAACGTGGTATTTATTCTTTAAGGGGATGTTGGAAGTGCAGGCTCCAGAACAGAAACCTTCTGGAAATTCCCACTTGCTGCATAAACCAGGAGATTAAACCACAACAATGCGCATTGTTGTTGGATTGTGCAGAAGTCACTGAGGCCAAGAGTCAGCCACCCTCAGCATCTCAGTCTGACGCCGTTACCCCCAGCTCCCTCAGTGGCACTCTGAGGTAAACATATGCTGCTCTCTCATGGTGAAATAAGCATTTAAATAGATCAGGAGCCTCCAGCAAATGAGTCAAATCTAATCCTTAATCAGCGCTTGCTAGTTCACTAACCCCAGACAAATTATTTAATGCTGTTTATTGAAACTCTCAGAGCAGCTGGTTATCTGCAGCTCCCCCCCAGCTGATCCCAGCCAGTGCCTGCTTCATTCATGAAGCTTTGATGAGGGTAAGGAAAGCACAGGAAACATCCCAACAGACATGGGAGCGCCTCAAAAATTCTTCCAGAAAGGAAAAGAAAAGGAGTTTTTGCAGCATTTGGCTGCTTTATGGCTAAGGAACATTTTCTGTGGTTAGGAAAGGCACTGAGATAGAGACGTGTTATAATCCCAGTCTTTTCTCTCCATTCTGCCTCCCTTTTCCACTCTCTCTCAGGTTATATTTATTTGAAAAGAGTTTTGTGTCCAAACACCGGCTTGGGGATTCACACGAGTCCTTCCAGCTGGAGGACACAACCCCGAGCTTGGGGAATATTGTGGAACCACACAGCCTCAGCTCGCAGCCAGGCAGGCTCCACAGGAGCTGCTCCTGTTTTTCATGAAGTTGATGTGAGGCAAAGCTTCTCTGTCGCAGGAGCAGAATTCCAGGGCACACAAACTTCCTGCCCTGCCCCCAGCTTCCCAACCCCTGCTCTTCCATGGTTTTGCAATCTTACACCACAAAACTCTCAAACCTCTTCCTGCCCGGCTTGATTTCACATTCCCCCCACCGCTTGCCAAAACCTAACTCACAGAACTCTTTATTTATAAGATTCCCCTCTCTCCAAGGCTCAGGAATAGCCTTACTTGTCTCATCAGCAGCTGCAGTTTTTTAACCCAGCTCTCCAGCCAGCCTTGCTATTTACAGCTTGAAAACTCCTCGTTCTCCACTGCAGAAAGTTAAAGCAAACCTATGGGGAAAAGGCATCACAAACTCAAGAGGCAAATGATCATCTCACGGGAACAGAGCCACCCAAATGCCAGGATTTTGTTCAGTGGGCAACTCAGGATTGGTTTTCACCACGTGCCTGTGAAGGAAATCGAAGCTGAGCTTTAGATTACAGACCAGCATTGTTACAGCAGGAACCAGACTCGGGATTTTACGTTTTCCAGGCGTTAATTCGTGGAGCACTTGGTTTCACTGAGACAAACAGCTTTAATAAGGAGCTGGAGTCATCACCAGGAATAAATACAGCAGTCAAACAAATCAGTTCCAAGTAAAGCCCTCCCAAGGCCAGCCCTGCTGTGAGCAGCTGCAGGAGGTACCTGAGCTCCTCCGAGGGCCCCTCTCGCATCTCCAAAGCGCAAACAAGCCCTGCTTATCTTGGCCTGCCAATCACAGAGCCACGGGGATGGATAAACAGGCAGGAGAGGCATCGGTGTCCTCCAGAGGAAGCTGGAAAACATTCCCGGCTCTCGGGCTGTTGAGCTTCTCTCCTTGACACAATTACAGGAGTTAAAGAAACATTTTCCCTGGCGGGATGTTTCAGATTCTCCGACTTGCCTGAACTTTGCTCACCAAACCCTGTTCCCGTTTTTCCCAGAACTTGTAAAACTCAAAGCCATGAAGTGGCTTTAAACAGAGAAGGGTTTAAGACAATTAAAGCGCTGCCTCCTCTGCCCAATCCTCAGCAGGATATTCCCTTCCCAAGTATTTATGCCCATCCACTTCTGAAAATTTAAGGCCTCTTGTCAACATAAATGTAAACCTTCACAAAGGTGGAAGTCGGTGCGTAGGACAGAGCCCAGGGCTGGGCACTGCAGGGGACCTCACACAAGGTGCTGCTGTCAGGTAACACCTTCCAGTATTTCTTTTGGAAAGCAATACAACGATAAAATCAGTATTTTCCTCCCAGTCTCAAAAGCACAGGGTTTGTATTCCGCAGCCTCATCTCCCAGGCAGGACTTTGACAGCTGAGACACGCCCAGTTCTCCTGACGGGAAAGCCCCCTTTTTATCCCAAATGTATCGTTTTTCTGCCCGTGTTCCTTGGGCTAGCCCTGCAGTTCCGAGTAGTTGAAAATTTAATTACAGAATTACCGTTAAATGCCATTTTCACCTCGGAGGTGGCAGCTCAGAGCCACAAGCGGGGGGACTTTGCCCACAGGTTGGCAGGGACAGTCAGGACTCCAGCCCAGGAGGAGCAGCCACGCCCCAGGGCTGCATTTCCAGCCCTGAATGACCCTGACAGACCCTTGGAATGTTTTTTGTTCTGCTCTAAAACCACCTCCTCCAGACTCCCACGCTGCGTTATCTCCTCGTTTCTCTCCTTCAATCACTTCATTATTTCAATTTCCCTCTGGTGCTGATACATGAACTTGCATCTTTTGTTGCTCAGCTGTAAAACCTGAGCACCTTTTAATGAGAACCTTTTGCTTTTTTTAATGAGCTCGCTCCTTAGTCCAAAACACTCGAGGAGGTGTGGGAGTTCCTGACTTCATTTCCTCCTCAGAGCAGAGTTCCAGTAAAGCAGAATAATCAGCTCAATTAACCCCCTAATAATAATAATAAAAAAAAAAAACATCTCAGGAATTCTGCTTCAGGTCCAGGGGTGCTAAAGAAAGGAACAACACAAATTAATGATTAGCAAGTTTTTCAGAGCTCTCCCAGCAAACACACAGATGGCACAGAGACAGTCAAACGCTACACACACACTTCATGACATTTTGGAAGCAGCACATTTGGGTTTGAACACCCCAAGCTGTTACTCAGAGCAGCTTTTTATTTCTTTTTTTGCCACCAACAAAACTCTGCCTCGTTTATTTTCATATTTAAACGCACCCGCAGCACAGATCTTTGAGCATGCTCGTAGTAAAACTATTAACATGGATTTGGATGTTGCTGTGATCACTTTGCTTCTCCCTCTCGAGGTCTGGAGGGAGCCGGGAGCCAATGGAAAAAGGAAAGCAATGTGTGAGCCCGGGAAGGGGAGACAGAGCAGACCCCTTCAGAAACTCCTCTCCTTCCTGGAAGTGCTCACTGAAGTGACTTTTAGATGCCTCTGCCGAGCTGTTAAAGCTCTGTAAGAACAGATCCCACAGTCCTGTGCTTGCTTTGCCCACCACAGAGATGTTTTTGCCCCTCCTCGTTCTTCCCAGCCCATGCAGCAGATGAAGATGCCCAATTCCCCTCTTGAAACCACACTCAAACCTCCCTGGCAGTTCTGCAGCCAGCGGGGCTGCTCCAGCAGGATCCCACTCCACGGCACTGATACACCGTCAGATTTATGGGGGCTGAAATATGCTCATTGAATAAAAGCTGCTTCACAGGTTTTATAAATAGTGGGGTTCTGTACTGAGGCAGCAGAGCTGGCAATCCACCAGCTGCCACAGCAGCAAGGGATGGGACACAGATATGTGAATTTCTGAATCTTATCGAGCAATTGTGTTCCAAAAAAAGCCCAGCAGCATCTGCTCTGAGCCCGGAGTTGTGCAAAATCATCCATTCAGTCACCAACACTCATCTTCAAAAGGAAATAATCCAGGAGATGCTGACTCCCAAAATGCTGCTGTAAACACAACTGCACTGAGCTCACCTGAGCCCTCGTGCGGGGCTTATGCCAGAAATCAAAGATTCAGTTACTGCCAAACCCCAGCAGGCCCTGTAGCCACAAATCACCCTCTCTGATACGAAGTTTTATCACGTCACAAAGAAGGCAAAAGAAAACTCCCTCGTGGGCAGGGTTTGCAGGTTTGGGCCTCCAGCAAGTCTCGATTCCCGCTCACCCTTCAGGAAGAGGGGATGTCTCCAGAGAGAGGAGAGCATTAGCAAGCAGATCATCTCAGCCGCAATTACACTTGGCATCCAAATTACAGCCCAGAATAATTTCGTTTAGGCCTTCACTGACTAACAGGAGAAATAAAAGACATCAATAAACATCACAGAGGAACGACAGCTGGCATCAGAGCAGAGCTGAGCTCCTTCCATCCCCGCTCTTCATGAAAGACTCATGAACGGGGGGAAGGGAAGCTGCAAAAGCCCTGCTTGGAGAGCTCAGCTGCCTCTCAAGCACAACCAGTGAAAGGAGCAACTGCATCATCTCACACAAACCAGCCTGAAAACTGAGGTGAATTTAGAAATAAACAGCGCAGCTCAGGGTTAGGAGTGGCTTTCAAGGGCCTGGAATTTGAGCCACGGTACTTAACCACACCAGCTTTAGCAAAAGCCTCTCCAATAATTGTTTTAACCCCCCGGAAGGTTCCGGTGCTGTCCATACAGCGCCAGTCCAAACCCTTCTGTGCTCCAGCAGAGTACTCAGGAGTGTTTAAATAGACCTCGAGCCGTGTCCCTTTTACATCCAAATTTCAGAAGCCTTGTTTGCTATTAGTTGGCATTTCAACAAGTCTAAGATAGACTCAACTTAGGAACAGCACTCGGAGCTATTTTTGAAATATTTCTGCTTTCGGTTGCAGTGCCTGCAGGAAGCAAAGCAGGGCACACAGCCCTTATCTGGCTCCCACACTCGTTTTGTTCTTCACACCCCATAAAGCGCTGCCAGGAATCCACCTGGCTGCTCTGCTCACTCCCAGTTTCGGGAATTGCCAGTCAGAGGAGACAAAGAATGGAAAGATGCGGCCGCATAAAAGCACAGCCTGGCAGCGACAGACGGAGCCCGCGGGAGCGCATTAGAAGGCAAATCACTGCCAGCGCTGGTGCTCGGAGGAGCAGCTCCATTGATCCCAGCAGAGCTGCCTCAGCTGCCGTGGAGCAGCGGGGAGCTCGGCTTTGTGTCCCCCAGCTGCAATCCGGATAATCCGCGCTCTGCTACAAGTGTACTCCACTGGAAAAACACAACAGTTTGGCATATAAACCACTAATGGGATTAAAAAGCTCATTTTTATCTCCCGCTCCGCTCGGATGCGCCGTTCCCCGGGAGGTTCCTCGTGTCCTTCTCCCCGTCACAAACCCAGGTGAAATGAATACGGGCAGGACTGCGAGTCCTTTAAAAGCCTTTATTAAAAGTGATCAGCTTGGGTTGGGTGCCCGGCAGGCTGCGCACACCTCCGCTGCTCCCGGCTCCGACGTGGGGGAGGAGGAATTCGGCCTTGCCACTCACAGGGATAAAGCCGGGCCTGCTCTCCTCACAGGGGAGTGGCCAGGAAGGCAATTTCAACTCTTCATCGGAGGGGGGGTGCTCTCAGTCAACCCTTTTAGTATTTA
Source organism: Dryoscopus gambensis (assembly GCA_013389985.1). Lineage (NCBI taxonomy): Eukaryota > Metazoa > Chordata > Aves > Passeriformes > Malaconotidae > Dryoscopus > Dryoscopus gambensis. Next base: position 39,945 of record WEIT01027579.1, on the reverse strand, counting down.
TGGTGACCAAAAAGGANCCATAAATTCCTACATCAGTATGCACTGGTAAGGAGTAAGGTACAACAAGTGGGGTTTTTTACAACAGCAGGGTAATTAGCAGTAACTGTTAATAAAGGAGGAAATATAACATTCAGGTAATGAATAATAAACTACAATGAAGTATAAAATGAATGGGTAATTGTTAAATTGATAATCCAGTCTCATGTATAACACCAGGGATGTCACCTGCACCAGGACAGTGCTCCTGGCAAGGAGCTCCCTTGGCAGGGGTTCTCACTTTCAGGTGCTAACCACTCCTAGGAGACTGGCACTTCCTCAGAGACACATTAGGAGATAAAAGTCTTATCGACACAAATAGTAAACATGCAGCTGGCCTGAGCTACTTACTCCAGCCATGGGACTGCAAGGGCTTGGAGAGGAAGCACAGCGAGCCCTGAGCTCTCTGAGGGCTCAGAAAGGGAGCACAAAGACCACTGAGCTCTCAGAGGGCTTGGAAAGGGAGCAGAAAACCCCTAAGTTCTCTGAGGGTCTGGAAAGGGAGCATGGAGTCCCCCTGAGCTCTCTGAGGGCTTGGAGATGGAGCACAAATTCCCCCCTGACCTCTCAGAGGGCTTGGAAAGGGAGCAGAAAATCCTGAAGTTCTCTGAGGGTTTGGAGAGGAAGCACAAAGCCCGCCCAAGTGCGCTGAGGGCTTGGAAAGGGAGTAAAAGCCCTCTCCTGAGTTCTCTAAGGGTTTGGAAAGGGAGCATGGAGTCCCCTCTGAGCTCTCAGAGGGCTTGGAAAGGGAGGAGAAAACCCTTAAGTTCTCTGAGGGTTTGGAGATGGAGCACAAAGTCCCCCTGAGCTCTCAGAGGGCTTGGAAAGGGAGCACAAATTCCCCCCTGAGCTCTCAGAGGGCTTGGAAAAGGAGAAGAAAACCCCCAAGTTCTCTGAGGGTCCGGAAAGGGAGCACAAATTCCCCCCTGAGCTCTCTGAGGGTTTGGAGATGGAGCACAAAGTCCCCCCTGAGGGTTTGGAAAGGGAGCACACAGTCCCCCTGAGCTCCCTGAGGGTCTGCAAAGGGAGCACACAGTCCCCCTGAGCTCCCTGAGGGTCTGCAAAGGGAGCACACAGTCCCCCTGAGCTCCCTGAGGGCTCCCTAACTTGGGGACAGTGCTTGGTGCAGGTGGGGACAGAGCATTTCCAGATCCGAGGTGCCACAGACGGCTCAAAAGCAGCCGAAACCACGAGTGTGAGGTGATTATGAGGGCACAGGCTGAGGCATTCCCAGCCCAGGGCAGCACTGCCTCACACAAGTTTGGAGAGAAAAGCTTTGGGGACACGGCCCCGTTTTGCTCTCCTGCAGCTTTGTTAGGTGAGAGATCAGCTCCAGTTCCCTTTGTACCCCAAGGTCTCATTAAAATAAAATTAGAAGCTTCTCTCAGACTGCCCAGGCAGCCCAGGGCCTCTGTACACAGCAGTCATTTTTTAACTTTCCCTTCCTCGAGGCACAGGGGAGAATTCTTCCGACACTTAGGCTGCTCTAAGACTAAATAATCAGATTTCCCCCTTCTCCATCCAGCCTAGATCCCCAAAGCTTTCCCTGGCAAAGGCAAGGAAGAGCAGATGTTCAGCTCAGATGAGATTAAAGGGACACGTTCCATATTGGTGGCCCTATCTTGCAAAAGAAAAGGTCGAGACTAAAATGAAAGCCAAGGGGAAAGATCTCAGATTTGATAACTGGTTCTGCTGTTAAAAGTGACAAGAAACTGGCCAAATTTGCCACCAGGTTGAAAATGTGGCAGAACCAAGGAGCTTGGCTTCAAAAGTCACCTTGGCCTGAGGAACTTGGTTCCAGTCTATCGATTTCACCTCGCCAGCCACTCACAAGGCTTCTAAACCAAAGTGTGACATCCTGATTAGTTACTGGGCACCCCAGAGGCAGGAAAAGTTAAATATTAGAAGGGAAAAGAATAATGGCAGAAGAAAGAGAAATCAGGAAGAGCCGAGGAGAAATTGATAAATGAGGCTGGAACCAAAAGTTTCCCTGTGTGTGTCTGGGCCGGGTGGCAGCTGCAGCAACTCGTGTGATAAAACATCCCCCAGCCAATGGAGCTGTCTGAAGAGGTCTCCAGGGAGGGAAGCGAGGGAAAACAGAATAAAAATGAACCAAGACAATTATGTGGATGTTTCTTTCAGTCACAACACAGCTCAAGCGGAGGGTGAGGACGTGGGCGCGGTGCGTGGGCTGAGACACAAATAAGGATTAAAGCTGTTTTGTTAAACCTGCATCCAGATAAAAGTTTGCAATTCCCAGCCCGGCGATCTGAAACAGATTATTCTGTAACCGCTTCCCAGCGCAGAGGGTGGAACTGATTATGGAAAGGAGCCATTATTCCCCTGATTTTCATTAGGGCTGGGGCAGTCCTACCACAACCACGGAAAACAGCAAACCCTCACACGGGCGAGCTGCTGGTTTTCTCCGTCCTGCTTTTCCAGCTTTTCCAGGTGTCCTGTTTGCAGAGCTTTTTTCTAGCTCAGGGTCCCCCAGTCCTAAGTGTGATCAAAGACCTGCCATGGCTGCAAAACCACGTCCTAAAAGCTGCTCTCCAGCAGGGCTGGTGGCAGGGCTGCTGGCTTAGGGGTTTTGAGCACGCTGCTGTCACCAAGCTTGTCGTTTTTATCTCTGCTAATCCCAGTAATCTCCTGCTCTTTAGTTAAGTTGGGCCCTCGGTAGTTACCGGTATTTATGCTCTGAAGATTCAGGATGGGGTCACAGCAAATCCAATTTCTGTTCCTTCTTGACTGAAATCTCAGAACTCTCACTAAAGCGGGCAAGAATTACTAAATTCACATGGGTCGAGACTTCTTAAGCACCCCACAAGGGAAATCCCAAGGGAATCCCCAAAAAGAAGGGCACATACCCCAAAGGGAACAAAATCTGGACACCTCAACATGAAATTACACAAATTAAATGCTCTCTCCACCGGTTTCCTCCCCTGCAAAAGGGGGAAAGCATAAAAAAGCATCAGGACCATAAGTTCTGGGACATGCTGATCCAGCCTCACAGAGCTGTCATTTCCCTCTCCAGAATTCCAGGTTTCAGGACTAAAACTGGTAACACGAAATGGGTTTGCACCTGGCAGCAAACGCAGCCCAAACACGTTCTGAGTGTGAGGAGAGGTGTGCTGGACTTCAGAGGGAGGACAGGGAAGGGACAGGGCCTGAAGCTGAGCAGAGGCAGGGAACAGGCAGCAGACAGGAGGGGCCAGGGGAGCAATAAAAGCTTGGGTGAGTTTCTCTACTTTGTTTGCCATAAATACCTTACTGAAATCTCTCGGCACACGAGGAAGAAATCCCCGTGGATGAACACATTTCTTACTCCCTTAGGGCTGCATTCAGCAAAAGGAGTTTTCAGAGCAACCCACGGCTCCAGCCTGATTGTTGCTCTGCTTGCAGTGTTTGCTGGGCACAGAGCTTCTGCTTTTGGCTTTGCAAACGCCCTGAGCATCTCATCACCAGCCCCTCTTCAAACAGCGCCACGTCTGAGCCTGCCTAAACTCTACCAAAAGCACATTTTCAGTTCTCCCAGCCACTGCTCTGAGGCCACAGTCCCTGAAACGAGTCCCCACAAAGCCCAAGCTGTGTCACAAAAGCCACCTGGATGTCACTTTGCCAGAGTCCCATATTACAAAATGTCAGCCAAACTTGGGGTGTGAGGTGCTGGCGTTGGCAGAAGCCATCCAAGTTTATCCTGATGGTATCATGGGAGTAAAAAAGGGGGGCTGAACCCTTCAATATGGACACGACAACATCTGATAAGAACCAGCTGTTTCCATGGATATTTATATCCTCAGGAAGAGCGCTCACACCATGTACCTTGAAATTCAGCTTCTCTTTTGGAAGCAGCCACTTTTAGACCCATCACTTAATTGAACCGGAACCGTCCCTGGCTATAATTAATTGTGCTGGGGAAGTTTCTGGAACCTGCAGCCCAAGCCCGCCGCTGGTGCCTTGCGTGTGGATCGCTGCAGGTGGAGAAGTGCTCCGAGGAGCTTCAGGTGCAATAAGCACTCCTCGCCCACCTCCCTGCCTTCCTGGGGCTTGCAAAGGCTCTGCCAGCAAATGCTGGGAGCTGAGCGATCATTAATCATTTGGGTACAAAAAGAATATTAACCCAGCAGTGCTCCCTCCTGGGACTGTGGCCTCGGGCAAGGAGTAAGTCATTAGCTGGACTGTGCTGTTCCACCTCCCTCACAGCGCTGCACCAGAGCAGCTCCTTGATTAATCTTTTATTTCAACACAGATTATCTGTTAATGTTTGAGGCTATTTGTCCATTTTCCCCGCCATGGAGTTAATTAGAAGTGTAACAGAGGGCAGCACACAGTTCCAGGAGTGAGTTTTTCCTGGGGTGTCATCACATAACCTCATGTACAGATTATGCCCCTCCTTCCCGACCCCTCAGCTGCAGATTTGCACAAGAGCTACTTCAAATAAACACCTTATTCACTGACAGGGGACTGGAACAGAGCAAACCTGTGGCTGTGTGCAGTCAGAGGCCGGCCAGCCAGGCACGGTGACTGTAAATGACCCAGTTAGGGATGGAAACGTGAGCGAGAGAGCTGCGGAAAGCTCGCGCTCAGTCAGCACTGCAGCCCACACCGAGCCTTGTGTTTCACTTCCCTGCCCAGCCCCGCCGTCCTGCCACAAGCAGAGATCCCCCCAAAAGGCACCAGCAGTTCTGGGCTCTGACCTGTAATAGGGGATGCACAGTTTGTTCACCTAAATCTTGTGAAAAATGAATAAAAGAATAAATACTGACATTCGACAATATGGATTTTACATCCACTGGTGACAATATGTTATGCGAGGTAGTGTTAAAATAGAATATGATAAAATAGAATTAGAATATATTGTAACCCCAGGACTTCTTGTAGTGGAATACAGAAATAATAAGCACACGGTGATAAATGTCTAAGCTAACAAGCTGCAGAGCCGGGAGACAAGACATGCTGAAGAGATAAGAAGAATAAGCTACGGACATTCCAAAACCTCGGGTTATCTCGCACCTCCCCAAGGAAATAGCCAACTACACAGGGGAGGATGGTGCCATCAACTTTGAAGAAAACCAGGCTTTGGAAACTAAAGGAAGTGTAAATTACTGTCTAAGCCTAATGAATATGTAACAACCTGAAAAGGTACTTAAGAACAAAGACATGTTTGTAGCTTGGTAGCTGTGTTGGGTGGAAAAAAGACCTCTCCCCCCTCAGCTACCCGCGCGCTATTTTGCTCGTTGCTGCTTGCTCAATTATAATAAATTCTTAAATACATTATTGGAGTTTTTGTTTAATTCTGGGTTACTTATAACATGACCAGCTTGGGCAGCTCAGCTGAGCAAGACAAGCAAAGCGTGCGGAGGATCCTCCTTCCATGAATACGCTGCCTCCCATATTCCGTGCAATCAGCTTGGAAACCAAGCCTGTCACAGCAGGACAGGGCTCCTCGGCGGATGGGCGCCCTCCTCGCTGCAGGGGGCAGGAGGGCAGCGAGGCTCTGCAGCTCCAGGGTCCCTGCCCCTGTCCCTGTGCCATGTGTCACGGCGATGAGTGTCACAGCACGGGCAGGGACGGCGGCCTGCTCTCTCTCGTTAGCTTCTCCCGGCAGACAGAAGGGCTGAAGGTGGTCATAATTATCTCCAGACAGCAGTTCCAGGCGCCTCTTCCTCCCAAAACGGCAGGCACCGGACACGAGCGGCAGCGTGTTTGCTTCACGAGGAAGAGGTGGTGGAAAAGCTCAGGGCAACGGTTCAGGATTTGGGGGTGGGTCAGAGAAGAGCCTAAAACACCACGGCACAAAGCTGGAACCCAGCTTGGGCATCCCCATCTATCCCTCCTGCCTCATCTGGGAGCAGGTCTGAGATTTCCAGCTCCTCCACCCCCAAGTTTCCCGTGTCGGCAGCAGCCGCACGGCCCAAAGCATGACATTTCCCATCCCCTGTCACTCCATTTCCATCTGGTTTGGACAGCCAAGCATCAGCAGCCTTTCTAAAAGCCCAGTTCCTTCGTGCCCACCCTGCCAAGCGCCCAGGGGAGGAGGGGAGGCTGGAGAGAGGACGCAGAAAGGCGTGGGCAGGCGTGAGAAGTGCTGGAAACAGCACAGAGCTGATAACAGGAATAAAACTGTGCCTCCTCGGGAGCTGGATGGGCTGAAAACCACAGCACCTCCCCTTGGTCTGCAGGCAGGAGACACCACACGGGACACACCACCCCCGGTTTTGGGGCTACAATTCCAGACTTGGATCATGCAGCACCTCAGGAGAGCCCTCAGACACATCAGGGCAGCGCCCCACAGCAGCAGGGAAAGACCCACAAAGCCAGGGCTGGTCAGAAACTGTGACAAAGCAATTCCCTGAGGAAGAACATCAGCAGGCACTCACACAGGCAATGGGACCACCGTGGGGTTTCCCAGCAAGGTTTCAAGCCAAACCCCACCACCAGCCATGGGGATGGCACAGCAAGGGGTCCCAAGGTATCCAAAAGTAAGGAGACAGGTTTGGGGTGTAGGTCTTACAGATTGTCATTGGTTTAGCTGCAAAAAGAGAAGAGACTGTGCCTAAAATAGGCAGATTTAGGAAGTCTGGGGGAGACCAGGAGAAAGGAAAAGCTGTAGTGCCAGGCTGGTTCCCGCTGCAGCTCCAGAACATTTGTGTCTGTATTTATCATTCCAGCAGCCTCCAGGCTGGGGCTGGCAGCCACAGGCACGGCCCCATTCATTCAGCACCACCCAGACACTGAGATAGCCCCAAAATCAACTCCAGCAGGATCAGCACGTGCCTGACCCTGAGTGACCCATCTCCTGTCAGGGCAGGAGCCGCCGCAGAGCAGGGACAGAGCTCCGGCCCTTTTGGCTCTCCAATCAGTCATTTTATCTTTAAATAAAAGCTTAAAATGCAGATCTCACCCTCTACCGGCAGGGTGGATCCTGCTTTTCACGGACAGACAGCAGACAAACCCCAAGGTTTTTGGGACCAAGGCCAGAGTTTCAGATAAACTTTTCTAATAATTGCAAATGAATGCTTGTTCATCTGCCGGTGTGAAAGGGAGAGGAATTCCCCACGTGTGCCCAGCCAGTGCACACCTGACCCACTCGAGTTTTTTTGGACTCTCCCGTAAGGAAATAATTTATTTCAGAGACTCCAGGACTAAACCCAGATGTTTTTAGCTTCGCCCTGCACCTGCATCCCCAATAAAGACTGATCAGAGCGTGGAAACCCAGGAGAGTTCCTGATTTGCATCTCATTGCTGTGGGTGTTCACTGCACTCTGCAACTCCATCTCTGATTCCAGGGCAGGACTGGAATAAACTCATGCACCACAACCCTCTGGGACAGGCACAGGTGAGTGCCAAAATGCAGGCTCAGGGGAATATAAAAACTTGGCAAATGCGGTGTTATAATCAGCAATTGTAATTTTTGGCTCAAAAAATAAACCATGCCATAAAACCGCTGAAAATGTGACAGTTCCTTGTGGGATGGCTGTGCTTTCTCCCTCCTCTTTCCCCACTGTGCTTTTTCCTGTTGCTGTTTCATATTTCTGCTCATCCCCCAAACCAGCTGAGGAACTTGTTCCTTAACCAAGAGCCCACAACTCCAGCAACCTCAGCCCTTATGGCATAAATCAAATTTGGTCAAAGGGAAAAGCTTCAAAGTCTGTTTGAAACAGAAAAAAACCCACAATTTAAAAAAAAATCCCACAAAAAACCCCACCAAGGGAACCCCCAATGGAGTGTAAATAGTTACAGTTATATTAAGTCAGACATTTAGAAGTCATTCATGTTATTAAAGGGCAGCAGATGAGTTCTCTGTAAGATAGATCAAGCTCCAACTCATTGCTTCCATTCCCCTCTGACATGTGCACATCGCTGGCTAAAAACCCATTATCCACAGGCAATTCAACTGCAAGGTGTCTTTTATAGATGGAAGCTTTGAAGGAAGTTGAGAAAACACACCAAAAATAAGATTATTCCCCACCAGGGGTTTCCTCCTCTTCCTGAGGGTCTCCTCCAAGAATCAGAATTTTATGAAGACACCAGAGAATCACTCCTGCGCTTTCTGCTTTGCAGAGCTTTTCCAAAATACTTCTTTATTCTAGAAATCACTTGTTGCTTCTCCTGGTCCTGATCAGGGGTCCGAACACACTCCTGCTTCTCGCCTGAATCGGCAGAATCCTCTTTATTTTGTGAAATTAAAAGGGGTGAGGACTCTCTAAGCCAGCAGCGTGGGGTGGTGTTTGGAGGGCTGTGCGGGTGTGTGATGCAAACCCCACATATTCCCAAGAAACTCCACTTTTCCCATCCCTTCGGGGCTCCTGTCCCCGCTGCGGCCACATCCACACGTTTTTACATCATTTTCCTCCCCTGCCCTCTCTCCCAAGAGTTCCTCCTGACTCCCCCCAACTCCTTGGCACACGCAGAGCCCTCACGAGCTCCATCTGTGCTCCCTCCTGGCGATCTTTTGCCTGGGAGCCCTTGATCTCTGCCTTCCTGGCAAGGAGCTGCTAAACTGGCAGGTGAATTTTGATATCCCCGTTCACGAAAGAAAATTGGTGCTCTGAGGTGCTGAGGCCACGTTCTCCTCAGGATAGGCCAAACACTGAATTATTCAACTCTGCTGTTTCCGTGCTTAGGGAGGAAAAGAGGCAACAGGAGCTTCAAGGCTCAAACTTTTGATTTTCCAGGACCAAACTCCAGCCTTGCTGTTAATATTCACAAAATACAGGTTGTAAAAGGAAAAACAATAACTATTCATAGCTCATCTAATCCAGATAAGGCAAGATGAAGATCAGGGTCATTCTTAAACACGTGGAAATTCTGTACAGAAGCTTTTATTTAACATTTACCCGGTTGTTTCAGGCTTCTTATATGGAAAAGGTCAAAAGCAGATGATGGTAACAGCACCTGATATCTCCATATTGACCTGAAATTTCTTTTTCCCTCATTGCCTCAGCGTGTTCTCATGAAATATGCACACAGGACAGTGGATTAGGCATCAAATTAGACAGGATTTTGTTTTTAGAGCAATAAAAGAGCAGCTCTGGTCACCAATCAGCGTTCTTGCTTTCCATTTATGTGCTTGTGATTGCTCTGAGCAACAGGACACGAAGCTGTGGAAAAGACTGAGCAGAAAGAACAGGGAATGTTTCCTGCCCCTCAAGTCATGCTTTTTTCTTCCAGTTTGAGGTTTGTATCCAGATCCCGGCAGCTTTAGGAAGTCTGCAGTTCCTGCATCCACGCTGTGCATTTACAGCACAGGGCTGATCATTCAGAAATGGCTTTTTGTCAAGCGCCCAGGGAATCACACCCGGCTAAAACCCCAAGATTAACAGTGTCATCTTTTATTCGAGGCCTGATGCCTGCTCCTGAGAAGGATCACTGTAAATGAGATTGGCTGGGCGTGCGTTTGGAGCCCAGTGTGCTCACACCATAATCAGTGTGTGGCCAAAATCCTGGGCTAGCCCAGCCCACGCTCCAGCCGAGGATTTTTGGCAAGTGTTCGCTGCTCTAAGTGAAGCCTCCTCTCGAACACATATATTTGTGTGAATTATATAAGATATTCGAGTTCATTCTCAAAGCACACAGACGACTGGCTGTGAAAAGTGTGGTCCCACTGACACTAATTCGTCTCAAAAGCTGTTCTGACAACTCAGATGAGAGGTCTGGACTAACCTAAGCCTGCTAATTCCCATTTAGGCTGCTATTTCCGAGGCAATCACTTCAGTCAGGAAGCTAGGAATACTTGTTGCCAGACAGAAAAGCTGTTCAAGAAGAGAAAATTAGAGGAAAACCCCCACGGAACTAAGACACGAGAGCAGAGCGAGAGGTCTGGGGTCAGGATTGAGAAGCTGCACGAGTGGTTTGGAATATGCAGGAGGTCCCCAGAACAGTCTGTTATCAGTTATCAGACACCCCATCCCTCCTGTGCCACTCCTCGGTCTGGAGGATTTTATGATTCCCCAAGCCCTGTCTGAGACCCTGGAACCCTGCGGGATGAACGAAGCGAAAACTCACAGAATTTCTCATCCCCACCCCCCCAAAAAAAACCCTCGCAGCGGATGTGCCCCATCACAGCCTGTTCCTCAGTCCATGTTAATAGCTTTACCACCGGCTCGCAGCAACTTCGATGCTCCAAACGAGCGGCGCGGCTCCCGCTGCGCCCTGCCGAGGGGACGGTCCCCGGAGGTTTGCACTTTTTATTCCGCGGTCATTTATCCGCCCGGCTTCCCGCTGCTGTGGCAGGGAGTGGGAGCCGGAGCGCGGCTCTTACCTGGCTCTGCGGGCAGGGACGCTCATTCGCTCATCCCCTCGGCAGCCGGGGCATCCCAGCGCGGGGAGGAGGAGGAGGATGCTCGGCCGGGCTGCGGGGATGCTCCGGGCGGTGCGGGGTCGCGGCGAGAGGCGGCCCAGCGAGCAGAGCCCCCCGTGCCGGAGCTCATCTCAGCGCCAAGGACACGCAGAGCGCCCGCACGGCGGCTCGGAGCCTGTTAAACCCTGTTAACCCTCCCCCGGCTGCGGCGCTGCGAGCGGGGGCTCCCGGATCTCCGGGGATGTTCCCTCCGTGCCATCCAATCCAGCCGCTCCCCTTCCACGGCAGGTGGGATTTGGCAGTCGGGAGGTTGAGAGGCTGTCAGACCAGCGAGCCCGCCTTTAAGAACCCCCCAAAATCCAGAGGGGATGAGGTGGAAGGTACAAAAAATCCTCATTATCAGCAGAACGAGGGGCTGCTGTGGAAAGGGGGTGCCTGGACCGATTGAATCCCAGACGCACAGGACCGGAGGTGGAAAGGTGACTTGGTTCTTACACTGGAGTGGTCTGAATATTCCTATTTCCTCCTTTCACAGCAGTGTTAGGGAGGGTTTGAGCATCTGTGCCCATCATCTGCAGCAAGAACACGGTTCTGGGGGAGGTTAAGGATTAATTTGTCCCCAGAATCAATGGGGTTAGGGCAACACCTGAGAAATACCTGCCCAAAATGTCAGGGAGGAGACAGAGGTGCTGAAGCAGATCGGGTTAATGGGTAATTGGGTCCATTCCAGCATTAAACCACTTGCACTGGGGCACACCAGCCCTGCTGCCAGCGTCAACTCAGAGCTCTGATCCGATCCTCTCCTCCTCCCCGGGATTACTTTCCTCTTGCACATCGCCTTAATTCAATGACCACAGAGCAAACAAATACTCCTTCCTTAAAAACACGCCCTAGGGACTTGGATACCCGTTCTCATTAACTCAAAATCCACCGTGGGGCTGAGGCTCAGCTTTCTGCTGCTGCTCTAAACCGCAGCTCAATACAGCACCTGAGACTTCCAGCCCTGACAGGAACACCAGACCCCATCCCATGGCTGCCAAGTCTCGGGGGACAGCCTGACTTGTGCCGTGTCAGAGAAGCTGGGCTGGTTTTTGGCAAGCTGGCACAGCCCACACTAAGCAGAGAAAGGATAAATTAAAATTAAAAAGCACATTTCCTCAAAGGCACTTGGTCAGGACCAAACTCGCACCACAAACGCACCACGGGCAGAGAAATAAAGCACATGGTGAAGACAGCAGATGACAAAAAACCTTCACAAAGCAAACCCCAACCATCACATCCTTCCCCTCCCAAGACAGTCTAATTCAGGGCTTCCTCTCTGCTGTTTGTTCTCAAAGCAAACCTCAGCTCTCCTCTCAGAGTTCCAAGGCAGACACTGGCAAGCTCCAGGGTTTGCTCTTTAATGCCTCTGAGGGCACATGACTGGGTGCAGCCACGTTTTGCAGGGATTTGAGCAGACTGGAGCCTGAGATCTCCTAGAAAACAACTTTATCCAGCACAGAGGAGCATCCCAGCCGCCAGACAAAGCTGCAGACAGGGGTTAAAGGTTCTGTCTGCTCTGCAGGCACATCCCGAGGTTATCTCGGGCAGTAAATGCCACCTCAGCAGAGCCAGAGCAGGAGGGCCCTTCACCCTGCTCAGCCTGACCCAAAGGAGCTGCTGGGATGATGCCATAATGATTTTTGCTTTTTCATATATTCCTCTCATATCCCCCTTCATATACACTGTTATGCAGCCTTTCTGTACCCTCAGTGCTTTTAGCCCACATACTTGTAATTCCCTGAATTCGATAACGAGCTTAGACCCAAAGTTCTGTTAAGCCAAGAGACCAAACATCTTAGAAACTTTGTAATTAGGGGGTCAGCGAGCCCCAGACCCAAGGTCTTCTCCAGAACATATTCTGTAAACTAAGATAGATCTATGCAGAGGGGGGTCACTCCTTACGAGGGGGCTCCTCCTGAGCCTCCCATTGGGAAATCTATGATAAATATGCTAATTTGTAAGGTCTATAATTGTATAAGCAAACTATCACGGAGGGGCTTTTCCGTGTATTCTCCGGGGTGCATTTCCCAACGTGCTTTCCGTGCCTCGGTCCAGGGGGGGCATTCTTGTGGGGTGCTCCTGCCTGGATCTAAGGATCCTTAATAAACTCTGAGGTAAAACCCCTTTTTCCCCCTCTAACCGTGTTTGACTTTTAATTCTAAGCCCAGGATAAGGCATCAGGGATACTCCTGGGCATGACAAGGAGAAGGAAAAGCTGACATTTCCCAGTTCCCCCAAGTGGAGAAGAGAGTCTCTCCCAACTCCCAGGATGAAAGTCCCGCTTCACAGAGGGTACAACTCCCACGCTGCTCTGATTTAATGCCAGGATCCAGCAGTGCTGTGACTGCCAGTGGGCTGTGCAACACTGACACAGCTCCCGAGCAGCACAGCCACCCCAAACACCTGGCTGGAGTTGTTCTCTCGAGGCGCTAAGCCAGGAAATTCGCTTAATGAACCTTCTCCTGTGAGTTTGTCCTCTCAGGAGCACAACCAGCATTGAGCCCATCACTGAACGCTTTCCGGGTCGTTCCCTGGCCGAGCTCACAAGCCAGAGGCAGCGCGGCAGCGTCTCCAAAGCGTCCTTGCCACACGGCGGGCAGCAGAGGAAACGCAACGGAGAA
>WEIT01027579.1:0-15720 GCA_013389985.1 Dryoscopus gambensis | reverse complement strand
CCCTCCCCTGGCCCAGCTCCGGCCGTCCCTGGGTGCTGTCCCTGTCCCAGGGAGCAGAGACGGAGCTGCCCCCTCGGGAGGAGCTGCAGCCCCCGAGGATTGTCCCCTCAGCCTCCCCTTCTCCAGCTGAACCAACCGAGTGCCCTCAGTCACCCCCCGTGTGCCTCCTCCAGACCCTTCCCCATCTCCACACCCCTCCTTCGGATGCTTTCCAGCAGCTTTATCTCTTTCTTCTATTGTGGCACACAAAACTGCCACCAGCACTCGAGGTGAGGGCAAACCAGCCTCTCACGCCACAAGTTTTGACTTTATTTGACAAAACTCCACCTTTTGTGCCGCCGTTGAACCTCACAGGAAAAGACACCGGCCCTACAAGCACAGCCTCCTCACCAAGGGTTGTTCCACCACCCCCGGGCATTTAAGTAGGCTGACCACCCTTCCAGAGAGCCTTAGGGCAAATTCAAAAGCTCCAACAGGAAGCACAGTTCCCCTCCCTTGTAAAAAAGAGCAGAAACTTTCCCCTTTCAGAAAAAAAAAAAGCGTTTTCCTCAGAAAGAGGCACTCCAGCATTTTTTCCCCTGAGCCCTCTGCGTCTTTAAGCCTGGAGAAGCTGCTCAGATGTCAACCACAAAACAGCGAGCAGGATGTGGCAGGGCCTCTTTGCAGCAGTGCTGGACTCATTTTAAGCTTTCTGTAATTGATTTAATTTGCACGCAGTGGCCTCTGCAGGGCAGGAACTATATTTTGCTCAGTGTTTATACAGCACCTCGCTAAGCAGGCACCTTGCCCGTGCTTCAGGCTCCTAAATGTTAAATTATAATAATTAAACAGTGAGGTACATAAATCTATTTTTGTCTCTGGCGTGGGGGATTTATACAGCACCTCAGGGGAGTTACAAGTGGGTCTCAAGGTATTCCGAGTGGCAGGAGTCAATCAGCCACCATTTCAAACCATTTCCCTTTGGAAGGCCTGTTTTGAGGTGGAATGGGAAGTTGTGGTGCTGTCCCACAGGTTTGTGGTGGCTGTCAGTGCTGAAAAGGACTTTTGCTGGCTCCCACCTTCACGAGCCCGACACCCTGACCCTTGGGATGGTGAGGGAAGCAGCTCTGCCAGCCCAGTGGGATTTTATTGACAACCCCTGCCAGTGTTTCTTTAGCAGCATCGTCACTCCCCCGACACCATCAGGGCCCTCTCTACCACATCCCTGCTTTTGGGCATCCCTGCTCCAGCTGTTCTTGAGGCAGCTGGGAGAGCCCACAGTCCTCCCATGCCCTCTTACTGTGTAGCCCAGAGCACAAACCCCTGAGAATCCTTCACGGGACATATTCACGTGCATTTTTACTTGCACAAAATTCCTTTTCAATGGAAAAATGTCCTTTCCCCACCAGCAGCATCCAACACACCCAGGCCAGCTCTTCATCACTGCCTCCCAGCTCAGATTTGCTTTCCTCTAATGCTGACACCCTCCCCAGCCTGCCTGACACCAAGGACTTCTGCCCCAAAAGCAAAGCATCGCATAAATCTTGTTAAATGCACAAATCCTGGCTCCTGATTTTGCCTCGGGGGGTTTTGTTGCATCCAGCACAGGCAGAAGCCCAGGTTGTTGTGAGGTGTTTGCAGAGCCCTGCCAGGACCTTGCTGTGACATCTGGGAGCAGCTGAGGCTGCACCTGCTTTCCCTGCAATCTGCTCCCCGTGTCCCCGGCCGTGCTGGGCAGGGAATGGCCATTCCAGGAGCATCTTCATCCTGGGTGTGCAGGGCCCAGGAATGGCCATTCCAGGAGCATCTTCATCCTGGGTGTGCAGGGCAGGGAATGGCCATTCCAGGAGCATCTTCATCCTGGGTGTGCAGGGCCCAGGAACAGCCATTCCAGGAGCATCTTCATCCTGAGCTTCCAGGGCCCAGGAATGGCCATTCCAGGAGCATCTTCACCCTGGGGGTGCAGGGCCCAGGAACAGCCATTCCAGGAGCATCTTCACCCTGGGGGTGCAGGGCCCAGGAACAGCCATTCCAGGAGCATCTTCACCCTGGGGGTGCAGGGCCCAGGAACAGCCATTCCAGGAGCATCTTCACCCTGGGGGTGCAGGGCCCAGGAACAGCCATTCCAGGAGCATCTTCACCCTGGGGGTGCAGGGCCCAGGAACAGCCATTCCAGGAGCATCTTCACCCTGGGGGTGCAGGGCCCAGGAACAGCCATTCCAGGAGCATCTTCACCCTGGGGGTGCAGGGCCCAGGAACAGCCATTCCAGGAGCATCTTCACCCTGGGGGTGCAGGGCCCAGGAACAGCCATTCCAGGAGCATCTTCACCCTGGGTGTGCAGGGCCCAGGAACAGCCATTCCAGGAGCATCTTCACCCTGGGTGTGCAGGGCCCAGGAATGGCCATTCCAGGAACATCTTCATCCTGGGCTAGCAGGGCCCAGGAATGGCCATTCCAGGAGCGTCTTTGTCCTGGGTTTGCAGGGCCCCAGGAATTTTCTTCAGAGAGCAAACGCTGACATTTGGCACCAAAGTTGGAGCACATTTTACACCCACAACACCCCTAAGGGGTTTTTGAACAGCACCAGTGCGGGCCACAAACTCTGCAGGACTAAGACCAACCAGGCAATATTTCCTTGCGATGAAATAACGCAGCTGACAAGACAAAATCTTTGAAATAAAGCCAAAAACAACTTCATTCAAAAGTGCCATCAACACCAACCATCAGGACCTCACTCCTTCATAGCACAAATGCATCTCAGGCTCACCCAAAGCCATGAAGGAAAACCCCTCAGACTTTCTGGGGTTCATTTAAAAGTCTCTATTCACTTGTTAACCTAGGCTAGCCTTGCTTAACTTCCACTTCCAGATAAAAATCATGACCTAGAAAAGAATTTTTGCTGCGGGAAGCAGCAATGTTCGTAATTGAAGTACAGGGAAAGGAAAGATAAAAGCACTGGGGAAAGGCATTAAGTTTCTTTGGAGGCCTGGGGAGAAACATATTGAAGCTTTAATGTGAGATGACATGTGCAGACTTAATAAATCTCTGTTAGATCGTGATCCAGCTCCCTGCATCCTCTTCCCTGAACTCCAGGGCTGAAGCACCAGGCTCTGGTCAGAACCACTTCTGTTTTCTTCAGCTCTCTAAGTGCACTGGGTTTGTTTGCCAGGGCAATTTTCGTTATCTCTGCTCGTCCCGTGCAGCAATTCCTTTATCTCCTGGATCAGCTCCTGCAAAGAAATCAGCTGCAGCTCCTGCCCTGTCCTCCTTGCCCCACCAACCTTTGCCTGGCCGCTCTTCCCGGACTTTCTGCTTCCCAGGGCGTGCTCGGCAGAGCTGGGAATGGGAAAGGCGTGGCAGGGGCTCCATCTGCTGGGTCACGGGGCAGCCTCGGGCTCTGGATTCCCCAAAACTGAGCGATGAGGAGCCAAGCAAGCAGCTCGGGAGCCTCTGGAAATCACAGCATGCATGCGGACTTTCCTCATGCCCACAGAGCTGCAGATCCGCGGGGCAGACACCTGGATGAGACAGAGCATCCATGTCCTGTCCCCGTTCAGCTTTTCTGAAGCTCGTTTTTCCTCCGTGAAGCGGTTTGTGCTTCCCTGAGCGGGAGCTGGGAACAAATCCCTGCCGGGAAGGGCTGGAGCAAAGCCCTCCTAGATAGTTTCAGGCTCTGGATTCCCCAAAACTGAGGGATGGGGAGCCAAGCAGGCAGTTCGGAGGCCTCTGGAAATCACAGCATGCATGCGGACTTTCCTCATGCCCACAGAGCTGCAGATCCGCGGGGCAGACACCTGGATGAGACAGAGCATCCATGTCCTGTCCCTGTTCAGCTTTTCTGAAGCTCGTTTTTCCTCTGTGGAGCGGTTTGTGCTTCCCTGAGCGGGAGCTGGGAACAAATCCCCGCCGGGAAGGGCTGGAACAAAGCCCTCCTAGATAGTTTCAGGCTCTGGATTCCCCAAAACTGAGGGATGAGGAGCCAAGCAGGCAGCTCGGGAGCCTCTGGAAGTCGCAGCACGGACGCAGACATTCCTTACCCCACAGAGCTGCAGACCCAAGGATGAACGAACACTGGATGTCCCATCCGTATTCAGGCTCCGAGCCCTCCTAAATCTCATTTTCCCTCCGTGATTTGCGCTTCCCCGAGCATCCCTGGGTGGGAGCCGAGCCCAAATCCCCGTTGGGAAGGGCCGCGCCCGGCTCCAGCCCGGAGCAAACCCTCGCAGGCAGCGAATCCCCGCGGCTCTGACCTTCCCCCGCGCTCGGCCTCGTGTTTCCTGCACCAAGAACTTCCCAGGAGATTCTCCTCGCTGGGCCGGGCTAGTCCCGCGCTCCGGGATAATCCCAGGGATAATGATCCCGGGATAATGCCGTGGAGATGCTGCTGCAGCGTCCCGCAGGAATTCTGGCTGCGGGGCGGGAGCAGCAGGGATGCTCTTGTTCCCTCCGACAGGGAAATCCGGGATTTCGAGGGCAGAGGGGACTAAAAGCCGGCATTTCTGGTTTTTCCTCACACCCTTTTACATTTCAGGGGATTCTTTGTGAGGTTCTGCCGGCGTTTAGGTAAAAATGCAAGGTTTTAGCAGCCTTTTTTCCTTCCAGGACCAGGCTGTGCTGCAGAAATGAAAAAAACCCCAAAACACAAAACAAAAAAACCAACCAAACAAACAAAAAAAAACAAACCAAAAAAACAAACAAAAAACAAACAAAAACCCCAAAAAACCAACAAACAACAAAAAACCAAAAAACCCCAACCAAACAAAAAAACCCACAACAACAACAACAAAAAACCAACCAACCAAACAAAAAACCCACAAAACCCACAAAACCCAAAAAAACCCCACCACCACAAAATCCTTAAAAAAATAAATCAAAATATATTTTAAAAAATACAAAAAAAATATTTTTAAATGGCATCTTTTCAGGCCACAAACTCTTTTTGTAATAAGAACATTGACAGCACAAGGACATTTCCAGGTTACCACTGACGTTTTGTTGGAGAACCACAGAGATCCAGCTAGCAAAAAAAAAAAATAAATAAATATATCACACACCCCCAGCACCCAAGAGGTTCATCCCTAGCGAGGCACAGATGGGTTCCCAACAAACCAAAAATAAGGAATAGAGGTGGGAAGATGAGGTGTTCAGGTTTATCAAGCTGAGGGGC
Source organism: Dryoscopus gambensis (assembly GCA_013389985.1). Lineage (NCBI taxonomy): Eukaryota > Metazoa > Chordata > Aves > Passeriformes > Malaconotidae > Dryoscopus > Dryoscopus gambensis. The sequence continues at coordinate 10,574 of WEIT01027579.1, read as the reverse complement.
TTTGAGGAGTTATTTTATTTATTTATTATTATATTTTCACAAGGGTGAAGAAAGATGTATTCATGCTTGTCACAAATTGATTTTTTTTTTTAAGGACAGCACAGAAAAATCGAATTATTTCATTTTTCAAAGGCTTCTCATCAATCCTGGGGAGTGGAAGCATTACAGGGCCAGATGTTGGGAATATCAAACTCCTTCTCCATGCCTCGTTTTTTATCCATTTCAGCTGGATGTGGGATTGAACTACTTTGATTAAAGTAGTTAAAAAGAGCTTTGAAATCTTCAGCAGAGACCCCGTGCCCAGGAAATCTGTGTTATTAAAATTTCCAGCTAATAAGCCGCACTTGGCACTGTTATTTCTTTGATATGGGTTTGCTAGAATTGCCCAGAAACTGCTTTGAAAACTGCAAATTAAAATCCACCGAATAGACCCGCTCTTCCTACAGCGGCGAGGAGCTGGAGAGAAGAGTGAAAAATAATTGTTGACAAGAAAATTGTTGCAAGGTGAGGCTGTAAGATGGGAACCAAAGCTCCGGGAACATCCGCAGCTCCCTGGATTTCAGCCCCTTCCTCCCTCCCGAGCCCACGAGGTGGCACCGTTACTAAGAGAATAAAGGCTCAGGGATTAATTATTCCATAATCCATTAACCAGCGGTCCAACGCAACCCCTGAGCTTTGGCTGAAGTTGGGAGCCGGCTTTCCGTGCAACGAAGCAGCTTTTAAATGCCCATTTTCCCCTGGAACCAAAGAAATAAAAAGTCGGATTATCTGTTCTGCCTTTGCGGAGCATCTCCCGCCAGCAGGGAGCTCCGAGGGCTCTCCTGAAAATCAAATTTCATGCGGGCAGCCCCTCTGAGGGACAGGGTGAGCCCGGCTTCAGCGTCTCTAAGAGAAATATTTGGTTTTAACAGCAGCTGCCGCTGCCTGGGCTCCGGCTTTAATAAACCTGTGCCTGTCGTGCCCCAGAGCTCTCCTCCTGTCGTGCGTCTCCTCTCCAGCCCTAATTTTCATAACAATAACATCAACAGAAGCGCCCTCATCAGTTCCATTGCTTTTGACATCTGCCTCAATATTTAATGACTGGAAGAGGCCACTGCCTTCCATCTTCCTGTCCCTCCTTCCAGGCCTGAGATTTTTCCTGTTTCCATCTCCAAATGATAAATACGCTCCAATTTTTCTGTCCGAGTGCTGTGGCCAATTGCTGAGAAATGTTGCATTTCCATTTGGCAAAATAATCCCGGTTTTTTTCCTCTCCCAGGAGCAGTTTAACCATGTCAGAACCCACAGACCACTTCCTGCAGGTGCCTAATGTCAATAAAATTATTCCCACTACAAATTAACAGATAAGGGGCGAATTAAAAAGCCTACATTAAGTACGTCTAATTAAAGTGTTACCCTGTCCTGACTCCTGGAAGCCCAACCATGATGATGCCAGCCTTGAATTAACCTCATCTTCAGAACCTTCAGCTGTTGCAAGCTGAGATCAACGTTTGTTAAAACGAGTCCTTGCCTTCATCTCTTTTTTCTCAGCCCAGGGGACGAGCGACACCTCTTTGGGTGATTTATCCATCAGTATTACACCAACAGGAAGAGAGAATTTATCCCTAATTAACAAAAGCGTCTTGATAATAAAAAACAATAAACGGTCTTATTTTATTTCGACTCCGTTGGATATCCCCAGCCAGGCCGAGCAGTTCCGAGGGTTTCCTGCAGAGCATGAAAGCTGCAGGAGCCCGGAGTTCGTGCTGGTGAAGATCACCCTGCCCTTCTCCAGGCCCGCCGTAATCGATGTGACAGAGGAGAATCTGCAACAAGGTGACATTTTCTACTTCACTGTGCAAAACACGGAGTAGGAGTGGGTTGCATTCCCGAATCACCACGAGCACCTTTCCAGCTGAGGGGAAAAACACCCAGAGAAATCCCACGCGCGGCGGGCGGGGCGTGGGCACACGCACGGATGGCAAGGCCCTCGGGAAGTGGCTGGGGGAGCTTTCCTGCAAGAGGAATGACACAAACCAGGCCCAAAACCTGCTCAGATTTTCCCCCATCTATGTCAAATTCCTCTTTTTCAGCCTCTAAAGGCTTCCCTCACCTCACGTCCTTCCCCCGACAGCAAGGCAGGCTGTGCACGCCTCCTCATCTCTCCACCCCATCATTTTCCACTTTGGGAGTAGCTTTGCCCCGAGCTTCTGTGGAGAAGAGTTCCCAGACAGGCCAAAAAGCTGTTCCAAGAGAGGGCCATCCCTTCTCCCAAGAATTACCTGTCCTTTCCCACCAGGCAGATGAGAACTCATGGCAAAATGAGTCACTGCCAGCACACAGCTGGGTAACGCAGCTCTGAGATCTGCTCTCATGAGGGCAGTCAAATAAAACAGGAGAAGACCTTTCCCTCTGGCCAAAATTAGAGGATTAACTTGTAAAAACTGGGAATTCTAATTGCCACAAGGAGCAGAACCCAGCAACATTCACGGATCCACAGGATCACAGAATGGACTAGGCTGGAAGAGACCTCTGAGATCATCAAGGCAAACCTGCTCTCAGGCGATACGGTGCAGCCTGGAATTGATGCTGCATTAATGGGTGGTTCTCATGCAATTCCCAAATCCATGATCTGTTCATCAGAAGTTCTGGAAGATAAAGGAATTTTCTCTCTTTTACATTTACCAGGTCAATCCAGCTCCTTCAGAAATGAGGGCAGTGTTTGGTTCCTGGCTGCTCTTGCTCTGCTCCTCCATCCGACCCTGCAACTTGTAAAAATTAACATCCAGAAACCAAGGTCCCAACAGAGGCTCCAGAAAAGAGCGACGCTGACAGGCATTTGCCCAGTTAAAGGCACTAATCCTAACAGAGTGAATCCTAACTAATCCTAACCTGTGAATTATTCACTGAGCAACATTTTCCCTTCCTTTTTGTGGTCAGACGCTGAGGAAGCCGCAGGATGTGGCAGGTGATCTGTACCAATCTGCATATCTGGCTGGAACACTTTTTCCCTTTTAACAGGCCTTTAGTAACGTTCAGTAGAGCGTGCAGCTTTATTCAGGCACCGAGGGACAGCTCCCAAAAAGTCCACAAGTCCCAACAAGCACAGAGAAACCCAATTTTTGAGGCACGCATCCAGCCTGAAGCTCACATTGGCATCACGCTTTTGATCAGCGCGGGAGACATTCGAGTCAATCCCGTGTCTGCCTCCTCCATCACACAACTCCAAGCCCCTTGCTGCCCCTCAGACATCCCATCCCTCCTCTGCAGCCGGGTCCTGTCAGATCTGCTGCCAAGTTACTCCCAGGAATGGATGAATGCAGGGCTGCGGGGCTGTCGGTGCAGAGCTCGGAGTGAGCAGCCACTCCCGAGGCATCAATCAACAGAACAGGCAACAAATCACTGGACCCTGAGCGGGGCTGAGTCTCTGTTTCAGAGCTCCCTTTCATTCCCAAAGATGAGGGGTATTTGCTGCTCCATCCCTCCGGCCTCAACCTCAACCCTTCATCAACACCAAAGCTTTCGCTCGGAAGTGACTGAACAAAATGCAGGGCAGGGAAGGGCAGAGTGAGCTGCACAGAAGAGATTTTATTACATTTATGATCACCTGGACGGGTGAAAGTTGTCTCAGCAGAAGGACACAGCCAGGCTCCACCACAGAGTACACTCCTAGGAGAGGTTAGAAGGCAAAGCTGCTTTTTTGAAGCCTTTTTTGAAACCTTTCTCTGCCCCTCTGTGGGCGTAATTCAAAGTAAACTCTGACCCTCCTTCCCTTCTGAAACTCAGAGGATTCATAACTCCAGTTATTCAGTGAAGGGATCGAAATCCACCTGGCAAACAAAGAGTGGTGGTGCAGGAAAAGCTCATCAAAGTTTGGAAAAGACCTCCAGGATCATCAAATCCATTCTTTGGCCAAACACCCTCTGGTTAACCAGACCAGGGCACTGAGTGCCACATCCAGTGTGGCCAAGAGTCAGAACAGCCAAGTAATTGTTGTAGAAAAGCTGATGTTAATATCCTCTCATTCTGAAAAGCCAAGAGTGCTGTAATTTAAACTAAAAATTGAAACAGGCTGATTAGAACTGAGCAGGGCAATGGGAAGCAAAGGCCAGACCATGGCCTGCCCCTCACATGAGCAAAACCTCTTCAGGTACCCACAGCAGTATCAGGGACCCAGCGTCCCCCCTTCCCCCAAAAATGAACTTCTTGGTGGATTTTCTCCCCGTTTTTCCTCTCTCTGTAAAGAATGGGACCCGGCAGTAGAGACAGGCTCCATCTGCACATTTTACAGAGCAGAGCTCGCCTCCCCCTGTGGGACCACCCAGCATCCCCCTGCTCAGAGACAGCAGGGCACAAGTTCCTACAATTTATCTCCCCGAGAGCTTTTTTGCTTTATCATCTGCCAGACATGTTATTTTGTCTTCAGCTCCAAAGAGACACACAGCGTTCTGGGGAAAGATATTTACATTTTGAAAGCATTTCCATTAACTGGCTTTTCCTCCTTTTTTTAAGGTTTTTTTTTCCCTTTACTTTTGAAGGTCACTCATAAATAATTCAGGGCTACATACTGAAAGAACACGCAAAGCTCAACTTTGTACACAGGCTGGAGCTGAGGAGTGATTTCCATGAACACGGAATCACAGAGAGTCTGAGCTCTCTCACACACAGCAGGTAAAGCTGCTCCAGCACGGGAACAACGCAGCGCCTGGCACAAAAACACAAAACACACACGAGGTGCTTCCAGGGTTTGGGTTGTGCCCAGGAATCCTCGGTCCTGGAGCACAGGCAGGGGGTGATGAATATCTGCCTTATCTAAATGCAGAGCTGCCAGCGCACAGCGACTCACGGCAAAGCCCAGCACTGTTTATGCTTTGTGGGGTTCCACAGGAGCCCTGAGTGCCACTGGGAGACAACAAATGGAGCCATGCATTTGGCATGAGTAGACCAGATCAAGATAGTTGGGTTTATCTTTCGCTTCCCCAGCTCTATCGAGTAGAAATAGTTTATTTTTTATTTCAATCTCTTAAGGCAGGGTACACAAATCAGCTGCAAACCCAGCTGGTTATAAAGCGAAGCAGCTTCTTCCGAGCAATCAATGCACAGAAGTTCTCCTGCACATGGAGCCAGAAAAATTCCGGATTACACCTCAGCTTTACACATCTCTTAAATCAAAGGTTTGATGTTTGGTTTTATTCCTCTAGGGCAGCGCCGGCGGGAGCAGGAGAGGGAAGAGCGCTCGCTCCCAGGTGGGGATTCACACACTCCTTCCCCGCGGCTGCCTGGAAGCTGGCATCAAGCCTGACCTGGTTTGAACAGCAGCTAATGGGGACATTCCCCAAGGATTGGATGCCTCCCATTCACCGTCCAAACTCTGCAACCACGGCAGGAAAAACCATCACCCTGCAGCTGGTTCCAGCAGATTATCTTCATCACATGCCTCAAGTCCTAAAAGGCTCGGTCTCATCCAAGTCATCGTTTACAGGGCTGATTAATTCCCTGAAATTCATTGCCATGACAAAAGACACGAGTGCTGCCCGAGACGGATCTGTCGAGTATCTGTGAGCGGCAGGAAATGAGTCACCCGAATTTGGGATCCGCTTTCTCGCAGCATCTGTTCCTCGGCTGGCGGCAGAGCAGCGACACCGAGCATCATCTCACACGCAGGACGCGCGAGTTTGGATCCAACGAACAAAAGAAGGTGCAGCTGGTGACCCCGGAGGGGTGAGCCGAAGGGCCTGCCTGGTGAGCAGCTTGCTCCGCGTGCGCTCCAGTGACAGGAGAAGGAAAATCCTGCTCCCATGCCGTGTTCCTGGCAAGGGCCCCGTGTTCCGTGTGGCTGCACCAGCAGCGAGGCTCTCCAGCTGACTGCAGTGTGCAAAGCACATTTCTCCCCCACGCTGAACAATTTCCATTCCTTTCGACCTCTCTGTCCTTTCCCCTCCCCTCCACCTCTTAAAAATATTTTGTATTTTAAGTTGCTCGCGAAAAAATGTTGAGTTTGGAGCTTTTCCAGGTTGGAGCCTTCACGTCCCTGTCAGCAGAAGCCTCTGAGTTAAGAGAAAGAAATTTGCAAAAATCTGACACCTGCCACTTTCCATTGAGCTTTGGGTGGAAAATGTCCCCGGCCTCTTCCATTTTTAATGTCAGAGCCAGCCTGGCGGAAAAGATTACCTCAGGTAAAGTCATTCGGAACAGGAGCTGCCTGCCAAAGCCCTCCCTCCCCTGCTCCAGGGCTGCACCACCACGGCTCCGGCTCAGCATCGCCTTCCCAGGGATCACCCTCCCCGGGGGAGCTCACACAGCCCCCACGGCCAGGATTTCTGCTCTCGGGGGGTGTTTGGGAGCCCAGTCCTGGTGGGATTCTCCTGTGCCCTCTGCAATTCCTTCACGAGAACAGCCAGCTTGTTTCAGGAGCTGGAAGAGAGCTGAACAGGATTTCTGCTCTCGGTGGGTGTTTGGGAGCCCAGGATCCAATCTTGGTGGGATTCTCCTCGCCAGGAGCAGGACAGGCTGTGCTCTCTGCAATTCCCTCATGAGAACAGCCAGCTCATTTCAGGAGCTGGAAGAGAGCTGAACAGGATTTCTGCTCTCGGGGGGGATTTAGGAGCCCAATCCTGGTGGGATTCTCCTCACCAGGAGCAGGACCGGCTGTGTCCTCTGCAATTCCTTCATGAGAACACCCAGCTCATTTCAGGAGCTGGAAGAGAGCTGAACAGGATTTCTGCTCTCGGGGGGGATTTAGGAGCCCAATCCTGGTGGGATTCTCCTCACCAGGAGCAGGACCGGCTGTGTCCTCTGCAATTCCTTCATGAGAACACCCAGCTCATTTCAGGAGCTGGAAGAGAGCTGAACAGGATTTCTGCTCTCGGGGGGGATTTAGGAGCCCAATCCTGGTGGGATTCTCCTCACCAGGAGCAGGACCGGCTGTGTCCTCTGCAATTCCTTCATGAGAACACCCAGCTCATTTCAGGAGCTGGAAGAGAGCTGAACAGGATTTCTGCTCTCGGGGGGGATTTAGGAGCCCAATCCTGGTGGGATTCTCCTCACCAGGAGCAGGACCGGCTGTGTCCTCTGCAATTCCTTCATGAGAACACCCAGCTCATTTCAGGAGCTGGAAGAGAACAGAACAGGATTTCTGCTCCCGGGGGGGATTTGGGAGCCCAGGATCCAATCCTGGTGGGATTCTCCTCGCCAGGAGCGGGACAGGCTGTGTCCTCTGCAATTCCCTCACGAGAACAGCCAGCTCATTTCAGGAGCTGGAAGAGAGCTGAACAGGATTTCTGCTCTCAGGGAGTATTTAGGAGCCCAGTCCTGGTGGGATTCTCCGGTGCCCTCTGCAATTCCTTCACAAGAACAGCCAGCTCATTTCCAGAGCTGGGAGAGATACCAATTCAGGAATCTCCACAGATATTTAACAGCTCTCCACTGCCCTGTTGAGCCTTCAAGGGGAGAATCTCAGCCAGAAAAAGTCTGGTTTGCTCCCAAATCTATAGGATGGTGCATTTTAGCCTTTCCCAGCCCGGGCTGCAGATACAGACAGTGAACAGCCTCCTCCCCTGCTGTATAGCAGCACTTTCTGAGCCTCTTTGTGCTGCAAACAGAGGGGGAAAAGCATCTAAGGATCTATGGGTGCTTCCTAGAGCCAGAAAATTGTTGGATATATTCCACATTTGTACACAGGCTGCTCAGCATTAGGTTTAAATACATTTGGACCAAAGTGAATTGCATGGAAACGCTTGGATTCCCTGCCCAGTTCCCTCCCAGAGATCAAGATCTCCAGCCCAGCAGAGCAGGCACTGACTGGAGAGCAGAATTCCTCCTCAGAAGGGAACTGCAGAATCCTCAAGGCTGTGCCACCAACCTACAAGAGAAGCAGACAATTCCGAATTAAAATAACACCGCCTCGGAGGTGATGAATTTCCGATAACGGCTCCATGCAAAGCCTGCAGGATGCCTAAATCTTATTGGGCAACAATCAGATCAGTCAGACATGGAAATCTGGGAGGAACAAGGAATTCTTGAAGGAAACTCAGCAGCAGAACAGTTGAGAAATGGTTCCCTCGCTATCTGCACAAGATAGAGCAGTGGTGGCACGATTAGAGCAAGGTTTTACCAGACAGCTCAGTAAATGAGGCTCATGTCCTAATTAGTACTGGACTAAACACTTCTAAAAAACCTTGATCCTTCTGAAAAAAGTGGGATTTAAGTTCTGCCATCCCTGACAGCACAGGGAGAACCCACCAGCTCGCTCTGCTCCCTCCCCTGCATGAGCTCCTCGGGTGTTCCTGCGTTCCCTGCACCCCACCAGGGCTCCCCAGCCCGGACTGAGCTGCCTGGCAGGTCTGGCAGTGCCCATGGAGAGGGTTCAGGGCAGGCTCACGCAGCTGCTCATCCCCCCCTCAGCTTCATGGATTCCTTTAGCGCAACACAAATTCCCTTTTTTAATCAAGTGCTCAGAACCGTGCTCCAAGCGCCATTTGGAGCTGAATATTATAACTGGAATGCTCCAAAATAGAAGGAAATGAAAGCAAAAGAGATGTCATTCTTTGCTCAGTAATGTCACAAGATACTGATGCTCTTTATTTATTGATGGAGTGCTCTCACTCCGGTCTAGCAGCCTCAACATCTTCATGAATATTTCTGTGCACAGGGGAAGGAGATCCTCCTGCTTCTTCCCTTTCTGCTGGGACCATGAAAATTGGTTTCCTTTGAGATGCTGGGCTGTCTCAGGAGCAAACTCATGGTGGGTGTCTGCTCTGACTGCGCTCCTTGTAAGCCACACAAATCCAGGGTCGGGTAGCCAGGAAGACCTTGGAGAAATATTCATTTAATAAAGATTAATTCACAGCATGGGAAGGAGTCTTCCAAATCCTTGAACCCGTGCCACCTCCCAGGAACGGTCACAGGAGGTGGAAGGAAGTGAGGAACAGAACGGGAACTCTGGATTGAGATCTATCAGACCCATATTAAGCAGCAAAATGAAGGAATAGGATCCCTTCAAAACATGAATGGCGCTGGATGGACCAGCCCAACACATTGGAACGACAAATTAAATGAAAATTCCAGCAGGAACCTGGCCTGAGAGGAGATGAGAAGAGAAATGGATCCGGTGTCAGAAGAGGTGTTCCTGTTAAACCAGAGCAGGCAGGAGGATGCCCATGGCCATGGATGGCCCGTGGATGCCCGTGCCAGGGCAGGGGGCACAGCTCCTGCTCAGACCCTCCCTCCTGGGGGGAGCAGCTGCTCCCTGCTGCCCCGGCCCGAGCAGTCATCCCACGATCCCAAATAACCACAGTCCTGCTGGCAGTATAGGGTTAAAATGATTTTTAAAATGATTTTTAGAACTGCCGACGGGTGTCCAAGGGGTGGTGGTGGTGGTCAGAGAAGGCACAGCCCGGGAATGGAATGTTAGCTTACTACAGCCAGAGCTGTATTAGTGTCCTAAATGAATCGAGTGCGACACAAGCCCGGGTGATAATCAAGGGGATGGTTTTAAATGAATCAAGTAGAAACCCAGATCAGGCAAGTTGAGGGGGAGTGTGATTTTGTGTTAGGAACCGAGATCGGGGACCTGGTAGTTAGGGGTGTGTGCGTTAATTAACATCTAACATGAATATGCATAACGTAAAGGTATAAAATGATGAAAGTTCCTGTACCCACCGGGCACAAGATTTGGGTCTTTACTGCCCCTGTGCCCCGTGTGCTTCTAATAAAGCACCTGCATCTAATTGCCTTGCGTGGTTATAGTCTTCCAAACTCTAACCCTGCCTCTGCCAGGCTGCCCCCGTGCCCAAACAATCTGCTCAGCCCACAGATGAGAACATGGGAGCCCGGGGGGAACAGACGAGGCGCTTCCTGCTGCACTCCTGCCTTTTTTATTCCACTGTCCCAGCTCTTCTGAGGCACGGGGTGGAATTTCACCCAGTCCTGAGACGCAGGCAGGGCTGTAAGGGAAACTTCTGAGAGCACCACCCGCATCGTAGATCCCGTGGCCCTTGTTGCTTGTGCTCATTCAAGATCTCCTCTCTCTTCTCCGGTGTCCTCTGGGTTTGAATGGCTGTGACTGGTGCGACTGGGGCTGTCAGGAGAGGTTTGCCAGGCGAGCAGGAAGCTTCCCAAGCGTCTTTCAGCCGCCCAGAGTCGGTGTCACAGCCCCAGTGACCACGCTGGCGTCCTGATGGGAGCTGAAAGAGCAGGTCTGGGAGCCCTCACTCCTTCCACTTCACCTTAAATTAGTAATATACATTAAATGATGATCTTAGGTGGCATTATTTAAACATAACCTCGCAGGACATTTGCCTGGAGCAAGCTGCGGCGGAGACGCTGGGGGATGATGTAGCTCGGCTATGCATGAGTGTACAACATCATCTCTGCTCAGGGGAGAGTGGCCGGGCCCCTGCAGGAGCTCCAGCAGCTTTAGGAGCATATGGACACCCACACCCATTAAAGACCAGGCAGAAAATCAGGATTTTATAATGGCTGCAGTTGGTTTTGAGCAGGCTGGAGGCTTCCCATTTGTGGTTACATCCCTAAAAATCAAAACTCTGAGTTTCGCTGTGTCAGGCACCCCAGATCTCAGGGATTTCATGAAATCT
>WEIT01027578.1:12215-23524 GCA_013389985.1 Dryoscopus gambensis | reverse complement strand
ACTGCTACCAACTCTCTGACCAACAGGGTGTCAGGTTGTATTTCTGACTCTGTCAGTGCTCTGGTTTTTTTTAATTTTGTTTTGTATTATTGCATTTGGGGTTTTTTTCAATTTTCCTAGTAAAGAACTGTTATTCCTATTCCTATATCTTTGCCTGAGAGCCCCTTAATTTCAAAAATTTAATAATTCAGAGGGAGGGGGTTTTACATTTTCCATTTCAAGGGAGGCTCCTGCCTTCCTTAGCTGACACCTGTCTTTTCAAACCAAGATACAACCCTTTCATCTTGCAACCCAATACTACATGTCCAGCTGTAAACACAAAAGCAAATGCTTAAGGAGTTCAAGTCTGTTTACCAGTAGGATTTGTAGTTGAGGGGGTTTCAAATTTGCTCAATATTGTTTTGTTCTAATAGCTTCACATTTTTAAAAATTTGATTCTAAGGCAACAAGTTGTTAAATCAGAAAAGAGATAATTTATTATCTGTCTATGTAGAAATGCTAGCAAATAGGAGGGAGCAGACAATATAATAAACTTGGGTGTGATCCTAGAATACTACTTCACCTAAAATAGCAATAGTACAAGGGAAAAGGCATCACTGTGCTCAGAGCAGTCTCCACAGCTCAGCTGCCGGCTCTCTGGGTCTGGGAGGGTATGACAGTGGTCTCAGCTAACATCTCAGGATGCCTGTTCCACTCAATGGCCAAACTTCTTTTAGCTTTGACAGGCTAACTTTTCATCTCTTACCATACCTGTAAACCTCTCATGTCGCATATAGCGCCCATGTGATATGATCAATTATAAACTGTGCTTCAACAAAAGTGTCTAAATGAAATATTTTTTATGAAAGATACCTCCATTAAATGTTCTCTCCCTTTATTCATCAGTGTATATCACTGCAAAATTTTTATTTGACTGAGGCTCGTTCCAAATGTGACAGGAAATTTATTTGCCATACCATGTTATAACTATCATCACCTAATGAATTCTAATGGGAAGGGGGGGAAAAGCCCTCTAAATATATCCTCCAATAACCATATCCCACTTTTGTCAGGAATACTTCCAGGAATGCATATACTGTATACTTCAAATCTTACCTCTTCAGAGCTTTTACTTCTTGAATCATGTCTATGTGCTGCTTCTTTTGACCAATATCCCAAACAAAGTTTAGTTGTACTGACCAAACAGCAAGTGCATAAACCATTAAGTTGTGGCTCTACAAGTGGATATAAGAACACGTATCTGCAATTCGCACAGATCTTGCTTTATGTTCCTGAATTATTAAAGAAATGAAACTGTCACAGGCCTGGAGTTGTCTTCTACAGTCTTTTCCAAAGGCATAAACATAGACTAAAGGACAATTCTCAGGACAGAAAAGGGTCAGGAGTTTACACAACTGAGTGGGCAGGAGAAGACATTTTTCTTTTATTGATCAATGACCCGGAAAAGGGGGAGAATTTATCAGTNATACCTGTACACCTCTCATGTCGCATATAACGCCCATGTGATATGATCAGTTACAAACCACAGTTTACTGTGCTTCAACGNAGTCGGTGGATATCATCATGCTCTTTCCAGGCAGTCAAATGCCATGCCCTGCCAAGTAGCTCAAGTGACCCAACTCTGTAAGCAGGGAAAAATATGGCAGAAAAACTTCCACATAAATAAGTGTAATAGAAGACACTGCAGGAAGGGGTGGGAAACACGGATGGGGTGGAGGCAGAGACAATCTAAAACATGCCATGATGACACTGAAATTGGGACTGGCAGTTACAGCTTAAGAAAAAGGACACTGGAATCATCACTGGCTCTTCTCTGAAATCAGTGACTCAGACAGTGACAGCCAAAAAAGCTAACATATCATCAGATGTCATTCAGGAAGGGTATGAAAAACAAGTTTTTCATTTTGTGACTATAAAAAATCTTGCAATACCCGCATCCTGTGTGTAGGTCTGGTCATCTTGAAGAACTATGAAAAAGATGTAATCAACTTAGAAAAGGCCCATGAAAGGCAGCTGAAAATATCAAGGGGATGCAGTAACTGCCTTATAAAAACAGACTTAAACAGGCTGGGAAAAGGGAAGGCTGGAGGGCTACAAATATAATCAAGGCTCAGAGAAACCTTCAACAAATTTATGATCTGAAACCCAGAAAGAGATAGGACAGAGTTGTACCCTTTAAGATGCCAAAATAACAGTTCTGGATGCTGAGGAAGGAAGGGCATTCCATCACAGGGGAAAAAAACCAATTCAGGAATTCCAAACAATTTAATTGATTGTGAATTAACAATGGTTCCTTTTGCTTTGCTGCTCCTCAGTTCTTAATCCATTTCTTTGGTGTGAGTTCCTCCACTGGCCACTGTCACTTTGGGTGTTGCACCTTCTCCTGTGCTTTCTCTGAAGTCCTGTTCAGGGAGGTTTTCATTCCTGCCCCTGCTTAGATGCCCCCTCCAGGCCTTGCATCTCTCCTGTTTCTCCTCCTTTCCTTGACATCTCTTGTTCTCTACTCTGCTCCTGCCCAGGTGTGCTTCTTGCTTCTCCTTTGCTCCTGCTCGGGAGTCCCTCCTGCCCTGGCATTATCTCTTGCATCTCATGTTTCTTTTCCCAAGGGGATAGTGCCCTTTCTTAAACATATTTTTCCCAGAAGCATCCCAGACTCCTGACTGGGCCAGTTCTGGTGCACAGGGTGTCCATTGCAGAGCCAGGAGTGTCTGGCATGAACAGTCCCTGACCCACATGCAGAGCGGCCTCCCTGCAGTATCCCTGCTACCAAACTCCTGTCCAGTACACAGAGAGAGCAGGAACTATCCAACCCGTGTTCATCCTAACTGGCCTTTCCTTGACACTGTTGGAGGCACCCATGGCCTTTACACAGTAAGTAATTTTTTGGGGTTTGACTCTGCTGTCTGCCACGAAATATGTCAAGACTCCTTTAAATAAAAACCATGGCCAGAGGCAAATATGAATACATGTATTTGTTCAGAGCTTCGATGAAGTCTGGATTTCATATACGAAGCTTCTGCAAAATCCAATTATCTGCATTTGCCTTACCTAAGTGTATATGCTGAGCCCACAAGAATTTTAAGTAGCTGGGGAAATTAGCATTTTAAAAATACAAAAGAAATGGTTATCCATTACAACAGAGTTGTAATAGTCTTTCTTACCAAGTACCAAGTTTTGAACATCTTAATTGCTGTGCTCCAGAAGGAAAATTCAGCCCCCAGCCTTATAAGAGCATTTGAATTTCCACCAGCATGCAACCTCCATTTGTACTCAAATTAAATAAAAATAGATTTGTAGAGTAGTGTAGCTAAAACCATCTGATTTTCTACGTTTTGAAATAGATTAACAAAACAATTTGTTTCAATGTCTATTTTAAAGATTTACCAAAGCACTTGAGACAGAAGTTCCCCTAGCTATAAATTTCCTTAAGATATTATTTCAATAATTTTCTCGTCTAAAAGAAAACTTGCAGCTGTTGTGTTTTGAAAAATTTTGGCAGGGATGTATTTGTATGTTGTGAATGATGTCACCATCTTGTGACAAGCTACAGAATTCTTTTGGCTGGGTCAGATTTTGTCTAGGCCACAATTATCTACATTTATTTTAAACTCTTAATTGAAATATGTCTTTGAAAGGAACATGCATGCAGACATACAGCAATGAAAACTAATCCCTTTCGCTTGCTTCATTTGAGCAGTTAATTCATGATACCAAACAATACCATATGTTTCTTCCCAATAGAAGCATTTAATTAACACATGGGATCAGACAGATTTACATGGAAGCTGGGTTTTCATCTTCACCTCTTGAGAAATATTTTCCCAGCACACATTGTGTCTCAAATAATTGTTTTCTGTAAGAAGAATTTTGTTCAAAACAGGGCTGATCCATTGTATCAGTTTTAACAGTAAGCAAAGACATTTGCCTAAGGTCTTAAAAGGACAAGAAAAATCGTCATAAAAGCAGAGGTTGTGTGAGAAGCTCAGGGGAAAAAAGACCATGCAGCTGTCAGGCATCCCTCCAAAAAGGCTGGGCATAAAGAAGGAGAAGTGGAAGCACACAGAAGAGGAGGCTGAAGATTGACCAGGCTGCCACCTCTGCAGAATTGAATTTTGCCATCTCCAGGCCTGAGGACTAAATAAGTTAATTCGATTTGTTTAATGAGCTGGAAAGCTTCTAACAAGCCCTGCTTTTAAGCGTCTGGTCAGGAATACAGAAATCTTTCCAAAGCACTAAATCTACTACTTGCAAAGAGGAAATGTTCCCTTGGGATAACGATTGAGGGTGGCGAGGGACAGAAAAGGACACAGTCCTGTCAGGAACCTTAGCAAGGCAAAGTGTTTTTCATTGGAGCATCCAATCTTTTCAGAAATGTTAATTACCTTTCCTGTCTCCAGACACACTCTGCCCTATTTGGGAGCGATCCAGGTAGGAGGCCGGAAAACAAGTTTCCACTTACAAGGGTGTTTACGAATTTTTTTCCCAAAGTTTTGATTTATTTTCTTGGAAAAGTAGATGAGGATTCTGCCCTCAGACTGTTTTCCCCTTGAAAGATAACCACGAAGGAAAACCATAAATCAATCTGATATTGTTATGTACAAGAAATCCCTCAGTATTTTTCTCAAAGTTTGTTTCTGCCCAAAAAATTCAATTTTTTTACTTCAAAAGAAAATTATAGTGGCTTTAAAACTCACTGAGGACACTACAGGTATATGCTAATCTTAGATAGAAGCCTTGCTTCAGCTCTATTCCAACTATTGTATGAATCTTGACAAATACAATTTTTGAAAGCATACAGAATTATTATTACACAGAATTGTAATAAATGTTCTGTACCCTTTTTTTTCTGAAGTGAGTGACATTTAAACAGCATATTTGACTCTCAAGAATTGCAGCAAATTACAGTTCCCCAAAGAGAATATTTGATTTCCATCTACCAGATTATGTTCCTCTCTGCACATTATCGGTTGTCTTCTACAACAACAAATGTTCTTGAAGAATTTATTTTTAGAATATATTTGACCATCCAAGTTCCAGTTTTATTTGTACTCTTTCAACTTGGACTCTTTCAACTTGGCATAGTAATAGGGAAAAAGCAGACCCCACTATGTCACTCAAAATGAATTATCCATAAAAAAGAAAAGCGATAATACAGAACATATTTCATATTCCAACAAATATTTAATGTCCTTGAAACTTTTTTCCAAGAGAGTTAAAGCTATTGGTGTGGGTCTGAGCAGTGCAAACTCTGACTAAAATGAAAGCTGAAACAACTTTTCCCACCCCCAAAGAAACCATGCCACAAAGCAAGTTCTGTGCTCTACACCAGCAGGTGCACTTCTGGCAACCATATTCCATATTCCCAAATGCTTTGGGTTTCTCCAATGAAGAAACCTCTCAAGTGAAAGGGTAAAAAAAAAAAAAAATAACCTGCTTTCTCCTTTCTTTTACTTGTTATTTTAAAAATATGTTATTTCTGGTAATAATGCACTTGATAAAATGGAGAAAGAAAATAAAATCCAAGTTCCATGGTTCTTAATAAAGAACTCCAAATGCAGTGTTTCTAGGATGTCAGGATTATGGAAAAACCACCCTAGCTAAATATTTACAGCTGATCAATAAGACAGAACATCATTTCTTTGTACATTACAGGTCAAGTCTGTGGTTCTGCAAATGTGCAAACCATTCAAAGCTCTCTTTTCTCCCCTTTCAACATCACTAAGTCTCATCTCCCAAAACACTGTAACAGAGGAGCTCTCAAGTCTTGCAAGCAGCATATACAATCTTTTCTGTAAATCAGTCCTCACTTTCTGTGACATGACTTTCCTGGTAGCACACTGCATCCAGGAGCTGGAACACAGCAGGAATTACGAGACACTGCCCGGTGCTTGTCAGCAAACAGAAACTGGGCCACTTGGTAAAATGGTTTCCTGGTTGCTGATACAGCCCAAAGTCCAAGAGGAATGAGAAGAGGACATTAAAAATGCTCCACTAATAGACCTTCTATTAGACATTAACTGTAAAAAAGAGTAACTGAGCCTCTCTACTGAAAGGACAAGTTGAAAATACTCTATTTTTATTAAACTCTGACTGGTGTAATAACAGCCCTGGTACAACTTGCTGAAATGGGAACAGTCCTTTTTATCCTGGCCAGATGCAAGAGAAACCATTCTGCTTGCAGGCACATGATGAGGCTACCAACTGCTTATCTCTGCTGGTGCTCTGATGCACCTGAATCACAAGAGCAACATTAACTACTGTGGTAAGAGACAGAGAAGAAAAAAAACGGAATTAGAATTCTATAGTACGACGTTTTAGCTGTGAATGCTATTACCATTAGTCACCATTATCATTAAAATTTTGCACAGAGAAATGTATTTCTTTATTAATTAAATAATTTCAATTGATCCTGATGCTGTTCATGCCACTCTACTTTAAGATTTCAGATACTGAGATTTGATAAAGAAATATAAAACACTGCCCTACATACTAACTTTATTTGCTACATTGCAATTTTTTCAAGTTTAATTCCACTCTATTTTCCTGTAACCTATGGACTAAAATCACTCCTCACTTTAGTCATTTCCAGGTTCTGTCTCATTGGGCCTGCTACAAGAACTATAAATAATCAAAGTGCAATCCTCTTCATCACCTTCAATTCTTCCTCAAATTGTCCCATGAAGATGACTTATTTGCTCCAGCAGTGTTTCTGGGAAGTATGGAATGGGTGTAACTTTACTATTCAGTCAGCATTATGAACCATTCATTGAAAATTCCTACATCAAGATATTGTTAAACAGAAAACCTTTTCTAGGAAACAGACCCTGAGAAAACTAATACAAAATTTTAAAAACCCAGAATATCTAGTTTTTTGAATGTGAAAATACCATGAAGAATAATGAGGTATTTAAAGTTTTCGACTTTTGCATCTTATTCTTTTGCCTTTTCATTTTGCTTGATGCCAAGTAGCACTCTGACACTTCACAGTTAAGAGCATCACCAGCTTTCAGTGCATTCTACCTTTTTTTTCCTTTTGGATCTGTTCGTTTCTCAGATGCCACAGGAAAGCCAGAACTGTTTGTCCTTATTTCTTACTGTAACACAGAGAAAACAATGGCTACGTTTCTCAAACACTTAAACTACTCCACAGTGTTCTGATCCCTCATTACATGCAGTAATTAACCCCAGAGATATTACAGCATAAGCAAGTATTTTTAACTTCCAGGCCCTTGTGGGACATTTGACATTGACTTTGGGAAGAAAAGGGCCCAGGCGGGACAACTCTAAGCACCAGGAAGTCTTTGAAGGAAACCAATGCTCTATTACATAAACAGAGAAAAGCTTCTTTCTGATAGAACAGCTCAGAAACTTTAATTTTCTTCTCTCTTTCCATGCCAGAAGCAAGGCCTCGATGAACGCCTAGATGTGATAATGCAGCCTGCGAGAACCAAGCTGCAGTGCTGGGACAAAAGCATGCTGCTCCTCAGAGCATTGCTGAGCTGCACTGGACTCGAATACAGCGTTACATTTAAAACACAGCCAAGATCTACTCTCAGCCACAATAAAAACCATGGAATTTTCATCTGTCTGCTGGCCATAACACACTGCTGTGGCTGTCTCTGAAAATGCAGAATAGTAACTAAAAAAACCCCAACTTGTTATTTTGAGGGAAGATGTTTGAAAAAGCCAGCTCTAGGTCTGTGCAAATTGAAAACTTAGCGACCTTAGTCACTTCATTGATGGTCATCTATCCTGAAATGTGGGGGAAAAAAACCAGTCAAACCCTAAAATAATCACTGTTCCCCCCACATCTTTTACCTGTTTTTTTTAAATTTGAATCCATTTCCAAATATAAAAAAAATAAAAATAGGTAATTATCACACATCTGTTATTTATCAGAGCAATTACTGGCACATCTCCTAACATTTAGTTTTCCCCAACTCTTCATCCTGTCCCCCTAGATTATGGTTTCTTTGAGATGAGACTAATTCATTCTGACAGATTCTCTCTTTGCAGGTGTTCCTCTGATGCCCAACACCTTGTTCCAATTTTCTTAGAGCAAGCAGCCTTTTGGTCACGAGGAAAGTTCTGCTCATGACGATTACACGTGCGATGCACTAAATTGCTCCAGACAGCTTAGCTTGGAAATGCATGAAAAAACAGGTCTCACATGGGAGAAATGCCAAGAAAAACAATCTCAGCTTCTTGACTAAAGTGACAGACATTAAACCTGCAATGAGAATCGACAAATTTCTTAAAATAATGAAAATTACTAACCACTTAATCTCTATGCAGTTAATTTCCTCCATGTTCCCAATATCTCTGAACACATACCACACTTTTCTTGTTTATAAAAAACCGCAAACAAACCAAATTGCTCCACAAAAATACCCCAGCTGGGAAACCAGTAAGAATTCACTGTTTGCCCCTAGAATTTCAGCCCAAATCTACAATGATTCAGGTAAGCATTATGGAACCACTAGCTATTTTAATATAGTTATATATTTTGACAGACATAGTAAAAATTTTGGTGGGTTTTGTCACTGATTTCAGTGGGGACAAAATATCCTGAAATAGGTATTATGACTGATAATTAAATTCTTTGCAGGGGTTATGCCATACTTGTAAAAGAAACAAGGACAATTATTAGCCATGTCTAAGTCTGACATCAGTAAGACAATTCCAAATATCATGTAAGAAAAATTAGGTTGCACTAAACATAAGTTATTGCAAAACAATCTCTTGTGTTTATGATGCCAAATACTTCTAAGCCTGAGCAAATAACAGGAAATACAGCTTGTAAAAAGTGCAGTGACCATTGCTAGAAATGGACAGGCAAATATTGTGATGAGCAATTTTATTTAAAAATGGATCTTATTTTGAAATCATAAGGCAGATCTTGTAAGCATTTGTATAGTTTTCTCTGTGTAAAAAAAAAATTAAGTAGTCTTTCTTACCAGGTTAAAATTTATCATAGGAAGCCAAAAATATATTAATAATGACAAAAGGGAATTGGTTACAGGTCATGTCCTACAGTGAACTACAAGACCTTAGAAAGAAACACATCTTAATAAAGTTAATACATAGTTGATAGTCATATGATGTTCTTTTAATTTTTTCTGATCTGAGTTCTACATGTAATTCAAAAAATGTTAGTTTAGAATTCATCCAGGTTAAACAAAAGATTAACCTTGTGAATGTAATTAGGGCAGGGGAGCTGGCTTGAAAGAAATGTCTCTAACTTCCCTCAGTTTTTCACCCTGCAATCACTCTCATTCAAATGTCAGATACTGCCAAATTTTACAAAATATTTATCATACAGATGGTAAATATCAGGAGGTTTTGTTAGGTTTTTTATGCTTTTGCATCATTTTTGCTAATTGGATTCAATAAACAAAGTTAAATTCTCATGATTTTCCTATGCAAGCTGCATATGTGAATCCCATTATCTATGATTTTCAAACTTAGTCTAGAACAGTGCTGCTCTTTACATCTAACAAGTTCAGCCTACACCATGGCATCAGAGCGGCTTTCTGAAATTCATTACAGTTTATCCTCACAGCAGCCCAGCAAGGTCAGAATTTACCGTCCCTATTTTTAAAGTGGCAAACTGACATCCTGAGTAAACAGAATTTTAGGGAGGACTAGAATCAAGCACAACTGCTCTGACATGGTGCTGCTAAACTAGCAAAGGCAAAACTTTTTTTGTTGGGGGTTGTCTTCCACCCTCTGCCTTCCTCCACTGCGTTCCTTACACATTTGGGCCCTGAGCATGAGATGCTGACCACGTCCTTATTCTGCCATGGGTACCAGAGATCTGTCACCATGCTAGACCATTCTTCTCGTCCCTAATAGTTTGTTATTTTATGAGCTACAACAGGTATTAGCTTAGCTTACCTAATGCTTAGCTCTGGTCATCTGCGCCTTTATTAAGAAAAGGCATAAAAAGCCTAAATATTACTTTTGTTTTTCTGTACTCTCGTACTCTAGTTTGGGATTGAGTAGAATTGTGATATACTATGACAAAGGCTCAAAACTTCCAAGAATTCTAAAAGCAGGAAATACTAATGAAAACCTGTTTCTCAGGGGTCACCCAACCTAAATACATGGATCTGAAAAATTCAGATAGTTAAAAAAGAATCTACTGCTTAGGTGTCCAACTATAGTGGGATCTCTATGCACATTTGGTACCATGTTTGATGTGTTGCTATGGTCAGTCCAGATGTGGTTTAGACAATCCCTTCAGAATGTAAATTAAAATATACAGAATCTACATTACATGGAGGCTTTTATCTCAAGTGGGACATTATTCTTTCTAACTTGAACATTGAGAACTGAACTATCTGAACTACTACCGTACGTAGTCCGGGCTTCAGACCCCAGGAGCAACTTCTTAACTCTTATTTCTCTAATAACAATACTTCAGAAAGAAAAAAAATCATTTCTTGCAGAAATGTAAAACAAAATTACTCCTGTGGGATCCAAGAATGCTTTGTATTTCAGAGATGCCTTTTCCTACGTGAGGCATTTTACTTTTTCATCTAGTGTATCTTAATTATCATCCACCCATTTTCTCAGTTATATTCTCTTTACTGGCTGAAGGAGACCTATGATAGATACCCTAATTTTTAGTTGAACTGAGAAGCAGACATTCAGACTCTCCTGTGCAATAATGGAATCTCTAGATTATGATGATATTCATAACTTCTAAAACACCTCTAAGATTTTATTGCCTAATTCTGAAGAGTAAATATACAAGTTGATTTTTCAGTGAAACACTGGAAATGTGACCAGAACACATAACATAATAGAAGATCAAAATGAAATGGCACTGATTTGATTTCTATTTTCAGTAAAGCCACTTCACGCTAATTTATCTTTATCATGGCACACTCGGAAGTTGGGCATCCTTCAGTTTTTACAATTTAATTAAATAGCAAAGGATTGACAATAAATATTACATATTTCAAACTGCAATCAGCCTCAAGCCCTCACTCCAGAAATAATTCCTCTGACTACAGTGAACTGTAGAAAAATAATTCTGCGCATCAAAATGAGAAATTGCAACACAATTACCAGCTGCTTCCATGACTGAGAACATGTTTTTCATTGGCCATTCAAGCCTGGACATGCACTATATCCACACAGATAAGTCCTCTTCATTGTTCCCTCTCCACAAAAACAAACCAACCAACCAACCCCCAAAACAACAACAAAAAACCCCAAACAAACTCAACAGAAAAAGCAAACCACCACATAAAAAGCTTTGATTTCTATTCCTCCACTGATTCAATGCAGCATTTAAAGTC
>WEIT01027578.1:0-11295 GCA_013389985.1 Dryoscopus gambensis | reverse complement strand
GAAAAACAATATGTGGAAAAATAGTTCTATATCCAGGCCAAAGACAAAAAAACTTAGTCTTTAGTCACCCATAAGCATAAAGAGATAAAAAGGGGAAATTTTTCAAAAGAAAAAACCTGTGTAAAAGACCTGCAGCTCAAAATGCAATACTCATTGTATTATCATCTGTCTCTAAGTAGGACTCCAGTTGTTCTAAGAGGAAAATACAATTAGTTTTATGTTTTGCTTGAATTCATCATTGCTACTTCACATAAATTCTGCATAAAAGCACAATCAAAAAAAAAGAAAAATAATCACTTTTTACTGAGAAATAGGATTTCTCTCTAGAAGAAAGACACATCAATAGCTAAATTGGAACCTCATACTGAGAAAATGAACATTCTGCTTCAAACTATTACAAATTTTCTGGTTTTTAGAAGTTATTGGCCTAAAAACTCTTGCACAGGTCATCCAAGTGACAACAAAGCAGACAAGCGGGGTACAATCAGCGAGGCAAGCCCTGGGAGCCCCAAACAAACCAAGGATGAGACATGAACCTTTATTAAGAGCAAAAGGCAAAGCTTAGAGCTGGCTCATATCACTAGATTGTCATAGTTGGCACTGGCAGGAAGGGATTTCACTTTTTATTGGGCAACAGCTTATATTACAGAGGCTTTACTGACTACTATCTATAGGAAGCTATGGCAGATTCCATCAGCAGAAGTTGACACAGAGCCAGCCTCCAGTTTTACACTTTGCCAGAAGTCAAGAGACACCAGACACCTAATGACAAACAGCAGCTCTTTGGAAGCTTTAATACACTTAAACTCACAAATGTTTCTGAGATGGTTTATCTCTTTTGGAAGTATAAGAGACATTTATGGCTCTTCAAGACAGTATTTTACAAATTCTAGCAGAGTTATTTGTCTTTCAGTCTAGATTATTTTATTTGTGCAAAGAATACAAGCTGATGATTGACAATATTTCCTCTATGCATTTATTTCATTCAAATTCAGAGATTCCTTGTTTGTTCATGTTTCAGAAAGTAATTAAATATAGGACCTCATAATAACAGCAGAAAGAATGGGATTCTTTGCTCAAAGAGGACTTCCTGTCACCAGGAAATTAAATGTTTCTTCTGGCAGACAGTAAAGTACACACAGAAATAAAAATTAATCTGTAGGCTTACACTTACATGCTTTCTCAAAGTTAATTAAGAAGGAAAGTTACCCAAGGTTCAATGAATGAGGCAATACCAACTTAGGAAGTGATCTCAACTGACAAGAGATGAAAAATACAAAATTTCAATTGTTGAGCAGATAGAATAGATCCTTGTACTCTCTGATTTTTTGAAGCTGTGACTCTGAAGTCATGAATGAACGCTGACAGGGTTCACACAGAGGAACACATTCCCAAAGATGAACAACAAAGTGACAAAAGATTGGATAATTAACACAGAACCAGGATAGGTCCTGTCTGCTTATTAGCCCAACTTGCCTAAATATTAAGAACACACAGGGTGAAAGCCTGTCCCCAGTTCATGCATTGGCAGTTCAAGAACTGCAACTACATAGGTGCAAAAATTTCCCAAGCTTTCATGTCAGTAAAAGTAATAATGTTTAAAAATATCAATTTCTTTAACATTATCAGTGCTGTAAAAGGGGGAAAAATTAATAAAATTTTTGGGGTGACAGTAGTTTCTCAATCATCCTGTAATTAGTGACTTTGTCAAGGATTAAGTTGTGGATGTGTTCTACGTTTTTACTTGTCATTTTTACTCCAAGATAGAACTTTTAAGTGACAATACAAATGTAGTAGCAAATGTAACTTGATTTAAGGGAAGGGCAGCAGACTGAGGACTTCAGAAATTATTTTCTGACAGTCATTCTAACTGCTTGCACTATTAAGCTTTGGTCTTCAAATAAAATCCAAACCAACATTTATCACCTCTCTGCAACCCCATTTTTGCTGAAGACACATTGATACTTGGAGAAGTTAAGAATCCACTTCTCAATAATAGCTTGGACTCTCTTAGAAGTTGGTGGCACAGAAACAACTTACCTTCTGGGAATAAACCTGATTCAGAAATCAGGACTAGTATAACCCTAGAGACTAAAAATACCTGGGATGTAGGATTTAGCTCTTCTAAGAACAGTGGGACAGGAGGCCATGCTATATTAATTTCATTTCATTCCAGCAAGCAATGACTAGAAAAGAAGAGCACAAACTTTCTGGAAAATCTACATCAAAATTATCCTTCAATGCCATACATTCTTTAAAATCTAGGATAAAACAATCTAATGGATCACCAATGATCCTTTAAGGCATTTTTTGGAAGTTCACATAATTTGAATACTCTATAACTAAAGCACCATCCATGCAGAGAGACAGAGAAACAGTTCGATGCTTTCAAATATAGCTAGGGCTCCAACTAGGCACAGAAACTTTTGCACTCCCTTTTCATGCTTACAGCCTTGGGATCAGGACTGAATTGTTAAGCAAACTTCTTCCAAACTTTACCGGCATCAACATGACAGAGCTGCACAACTCATTTCTAGATTCATTTTCTCTAATGCTTTTGTATAATATGTAGGCTCTAAAAATACTCCACAAAAGCTGAAAAGCATAAAGCTAGCTAATCTTTATGCAGGACAAGTTATTTCCGTCATACACTAAGAAAAATATTTATGCATGTGGTAGAAACATGAAGTAGATTTGCTTTACTGTAATAGACTTTGCTGTTTTATTTTGACCTTTTAAAATGCTTAGATAAGGTCAGAGTAAAATTAACAATCAGTGATCACCCTCTGCAACACAGTAAGTCTAAGTAAATGCATACTGCTGCTACATTAAGAATGGCATAGGCCACTGCATACATATTTAGGAATTCCAGTGGGTCATCAAACGCTTGCTAGCTGCAAAAATCAGTTTGGAGCCAATTTTATCAAATGCCAGGAATAAGGAGTGAAATCCTGTATGTTTACTCCATGCTGCTCTGGCAGGGAGCCAACAATAGCAAAGGAACTTGGAACTGCAGGACTAAATCCCCATTTGTCTCACCCCTGTAGTCCTAAAACTGTTTATGCAGATAAAAGGACTGACAGTTCTATCAAGTGCTGTGCACTGAATTACTGAAAGCTTCCAAACACCCTTTTTTAAAGACACTTATTGCCTTAATAAATCAGCTTCTTAACAGACAACATGAAAATTTATGCCACTAGTAAAATATGCATAAAATATGGTGAATTTGTTATTCTGTGGCAGGGGATGCTTCTGTCTTACTTTGCACAAGAAACACAGTCTCGGAGAGTTACCAGCCTTATATTACACAAGGAGAAATATAATCCAGAAGATTTACAGTGTTTGTATCAAGAAAAAAAGAAATTATGTATGCAATGTGAAAGGAAGAAATAAGAATGACAGGTGGCAGATTCAAAACTGTTTGAACACAAGTTCTGTAGTTACAGCAAATACCAACTGCTGTGGAGAAGGCTAAAATAAGCAGGGAACAGAAATATGTTTTAACTGCTGCACTATTTACTTTTGCAAGCAATGCAACTGTAGTTGCATTTAAAACATCAGAATAAGTAAAAGCAAAAGGATTTAGAAAGCTAAGTTAGAAGACTTTCTGATTGATTCTTCACATTTCCCCTAAACAGATTTTTTTCACAATCAAAATATTATTAAGAATCTATAACCGGCCTTTAATATGGTCTTCCCATGCAGAGCATACAACAAGTGCTTCCATGGTTAATTTGGTGCATTCTAGGCACATGGTTTCACAAGAGGAAACAGGGAAATCATCACAAGGGATTCCTGCTCTCCACACAGTCCATGCTCCCCTTAAGCCAGCTGATTTTGACAGAAGCCTTGGCACACCATGTCACAGAGGAAGCAGCAAGGGCAGAGTTCGGAGATGGAAAGAGTACTTTAAACCGGTACTATCACTAAATGCTTCAAAATTAAAGACCCAGGCACCCAGCAAGTAGATAGTTGAAATGCTGGCTTCAGCAGCCTTCCCTGGTGCTCACAGTCTTCCCACATTCACCCCATTTTCTTATGCCCGCTTATTTAGGCCAGAATAACTAGTATAATTAAAAGCCTAAAATGTAGAGGGGTAAAAAAATGTAAAGTCTTCCGTCTTGATGTGCTGCTTTCACCCTGACTTATTTCAGACGTTCAATTTACAGAGTTCTACAAAAACACTTTCTCTGCCAGACCTGAATCAAGGGGAACTGCTACGACAACATTTTTAAGACAGCTTTGCTACAAGAAAGACATCTCATGGAACTAAGCAGAACACAAGAGAGAACAAGTCCTGCATTACAGATTTGTTACTCTACACAGTGACATTTCCCACAGATGTCACTACTAAATACCAATAAAATGGAACAGCACAGAATAAACAAAAGATAAATAATACATGTCATTTGGCATGGGTCATACCTCAGGTGACCATGCTTCAAGTATTAGTGCAACAGCAAAATAATAGCAATGAACTTGGAAGAGATAAAACAGAGAAGAAAAGTCTAACTCCCATGAACACACATCACAATCTGCAGGATTCTGTCAAGGATTTTCAGCCTTCAGTAGTCTGAATTTAAAAAAAAAGAAAAAAAATAAATCAAGATTCTAAATATGCAGTTAGAAACCTTACCAGAGAACGGAATTAGCAAATATATCAGCATTCAACAACTCTTACAAGTTTAAAGACTGCAAAGCATATGCAAGGGCCCTGAGAGGGTCCGTCCTGCAGGCTTGTCTGCCCGGGCTGGGGGCCAAGGCGGGGAGTGCAGCTGCAGCCTGCCCAGGCTGGCCCCCTCCCTTCGCTGCCTGCACAGCCGGGGCCAAAGCCCGTTCCCGTGGGAGCTGCTTTTCAGCTGAGCCTCTACCATCAGCCCCCGACCCAGCTGCACCTCCTGCTGGGGTGCAGCCCAGCCCCTGCCTCATGCTGGGCCCTGTTTGTCCATCCCACTGCGCCCCACAGCCTGGCCTTGTCTCGGTGGCCCTGCTTGGCCATCCCAAGGTTGTGTTTGCCCGCGGTTCTCCTCACTCGGGCACTGCTGTCTGCTGTACCACCCTCATCCCATGGCCCATCCTCTCTCAGGGAGCAGCCAGCCCTCACTGCTCCATGTCTGTCTAACCTTCTTTTCCTCTAGTATTCTTGAGGGAATATAAGTGACAGGACATGATTTATACTGGTCTAATCACAACAGAAATAACTCTTATCCAGCTGGCTCGACAAAATGAAGCTGAGAGGAAAGTATAGGAAAAAACCCATTATTAGGTCAAGCTGACATTTGTTGCAGGCAAATATTCTTTATGAAAATTAGACTCTGTGGTCACTTGATTTCAAAATAAATATGGAAAAGATGGCATCTGTCACCATTGACATGACAGTGAACACAACAGGAAAATTTGAGCCTAGAAATTGAAATAGCTGGCTGGCAATGCTTGTATACGGTTAAATTCAGCTGTGGTGAAACAAGAGGGTATCAACCAAACCATTGAAGCTTAAAGGGAGCAGATTCTTTAATAAACTTTATAACCATAACTTGATAATTGTGAAGATTTAAAACTCTGAGGTGAGTATTAGACTAATCCAGACAGCCTTCAAGGGAAAGATATTGTTGTTTTGGTAGTTCTATTTTACTCTGTCAAGTGACAGGCCTGCACTCACTATCTCAATTTCCCATTCTTTAGAATGGGACCACTGTATATTACACTATATTATACATTACACTACCAGATGCAGTTCCAACTGTTAGAAATGAAAAATCAAGAGATTCCATGGAACTATATTCCAGAGAATCTTTGTTCTGCTATCAAGTTATTTTTAACATATGACATTTCTTAAAAGTTGTTTGTCAGCAGGAACATAGTCCATTTCACACAGTTCTCCCAATTGCAATATCATCTTTTCCATCAATAGTTCCTTGTGCTAGAAAGAACCAGCCTCTTTAACTAAGACCTACTCAAAGACCAGACAAAATGCAAAGCAATGTCACAACACAGTACTTGACCTGACAGAAGCCTTCCAAAAACAGCCATTCTTGCTGAAGTCAGGGAGGAGGAAAGCAGGCCATGAGAAATTACATGAGCATTTACAATACATGAGAAATTAATTTTCCAATGAGTATCATTTCATGCATATCCCTAATCTGGGAGAAGTCTGATCTCTCTTCACCACATAAGGAATTACATGTCCCCAAAGCCAGGCTATCTGCTGGATCTAATAATTACTGGGTAACCAGAGACATGGGGTTAGAACAGAGCTGTTCTACACAGCTTCTGTTGTTCCAGTTTTCTGACAAAAGGCACTTTTCTCATAAACTACCTTGGCAACTAACAATGCTGGATCTGTATACCAGCAGGAATCATAGGAAAGCAATGCCACAGCAGGAACTTGTTCTTCCATTTAAAACCAACTGGGACTATGGAAAGCTGATCCTGAGCTTTTGCAGCACGTCAGCAGCTGTTATCACATTAGTAGGGTTCTGATGTACATAAGAATCCACACCAAGTTACAGCAGGAGAAACCAGAGCAGGGAGCGAAAAAAAAAATGGTAAAAAAATGCAACCCTTCTATGGATGGCTCAGTTCTGCAGTAAGACAGAAAAGAGGATGAGTAACCAAATATGGATAAAAATAGAGTGACAAATAGAAGGGTGGGAATTTTAAAGTGATTAGGAAACAGAATGCAAAAGAAATAAACTATGAGAGATAAAAGAAGTTAATGGAACAAAAAGTAAGAAATGGAACAAGCTGAGTGTACATAAACATTAATTATGGGGAATTCAGATTCCTTCAGCTCCAGATTTTTGTTAGCGATAACACTGATTCAGTTTTAGATATTAAAAATTAATTAAGAACTCAAACTCAGACAAAACTAAGAATTCCTGCATATGACTGAGCTGGGTTGAGCATATAAAGCTGGTAATCAATTTGGCCCTGGAAACTTTCATGGCTAAACCCTGGCAAGAATGAGTAGCTTGATAGCTTAGGGGTGATCCACAAGCAGCTTGACTATCATTCCTCATTTAAATTGATTAACACAAGTAGATATCAAAACATCTGCAGCTTGACAACTGAAACATGCAGTTTTACATAAAAGTTTCAAGTGATTGAGAAAACGTGTGTGTGCTGGCAATAAAGTATGTTTTCCATGTAGAACTATTATTTGCAGTCCTCTAAACCCACAATAGAAATTATGTCAGGCTACACACAGAAAGATGTAGTTCAGCAGGCAATTTCTTAAACACGTAAAACATACAGTGGATCCAATTTCTGCCATAACAAAAAGGACTTACCTTTGGTTCTGCTTAGGAAAAACAGCAAATGAAGTCTCTCACTAAAACTAAGGTGGGAAACTCTTACAAAGACAAAAAAAAAAGTAGTTAGCTCTGAATCCAAAGGCTTCAGCAGCAGAAAGAGGAATGATTTGTAGTTAGGGGCCAGGTGCACAAGCTCTGGCAGGATCTCTCTCTCCTAGAGAGAGACTGCTGGCCTGACACAGAGCTTCTTAATATGTCCCTAATGAGTCATCTTCATTACCTACATGCAGAGACCAGAGAAATGAGCCCTTGCACACTTCTCACAATTATACCCTCATCTTAGCACCCCACTATGAAAAAATGCAGGGTAAGCAGAAAGTAAGGGAATAGTAGAGCTGGAGGTACTGCAGGGTGGGCTCTTGTGACCGTTTGTTTTATTTTTACTGCTTTCTAGTCCATGCAGATTATTGGTGTTCCACAAAAAGCCTACCAAAACCATGGCGCAGATTCCCACACACGCAAGTAAACAAAAAATATGAAGAAATAGAGGTAATAAGCTTAAAAGCTTAAACACATTTAATTTGGCTGGAAATGTAAACCATTGTGGCAAATGACACAAGAGATTCTGATATGGTTTTTCAGAAAAAAAAAAAAAAAGAAAAGGGAAAGTTTTTAATTACATCTCTCANTACATCTCTCAGGATCAGTTTATCTTCATATGAACAATTTGACTTGAATATGTAGTTTCAATACTCAGAGGTTCAGCTGCCTATAAAGCAAGATCAGTTCACTGTTTCTGAGCTCTTCATCTGTTCACCACTGTGGAACACCACTCCTCACTGCTCTAGCCTCAAGAATTTTATTACATACTAACCACAATAGCAAATTTATGGACATGTATATAGTCATTTAGACAGAAAAGCAAACATAGCTGCTCCTTTATCTAAAACTTTGGGCCCGAGCATTAAGCAAGAATTTACCATTAGACACTTCATGTTTCCTTCTTAAAAAGGAAGGCTTTCTTCTAATGGAACATGGGCAAAATTTCACATCTAAGTATTTCCAAGGATTCATCTTAGTCTTTTTTAGTTCTGCAAAATTTGAAGGGGAAGGAAACATACTGGAAAAAAAAACTTGCAAATTTTGATTACATATGGAGAATTCACTGAAACTCCTCAACATAAGTTCTAAAAAATAAGTAAAATAATTACATGAACTTTTCAAACAATGTTATTTTAGAATAATTCTATTTATACCAGTGCACACTCATAAAACAAACNGTTTTTCAAAAAAAAAAAAAAAAAGAAAAGGGTAAGTTTTTAATTACATCTCTCAGGATCAGTTTATCTTCATATGAACAATTTGACTTGAATATGTAGTTTCAATACTCAGAGGTTCAGCTGCCTAAAAAGCAAGATCAGTTCACTGTTTCTGAGCTCTTCATCTGTTCACCACTGTGGAACACCACTCCTCACTGCTCTAGCCTCAAGAATTTTATTACATACTAACCACAATAGCAAACCTATGGACATGTATATAGTCATTTAGACAGAAAAGCAAACATAGCTGCTCCTTTATCTAAAACTTTGGGCCCGAGCATTAAGCAAGAATTTACCATTAGACACTTCATGTTTCCTTCTTAAAAAGGAAGGCTTTCTTCTAATGGAACATGGGCAAAATTTCACATCTAAGTATTTCCAAGGATTCATCTTAGTCTTTTTTAGTTCTGCAAAATTTGAAGGGGAAGGAAACATACTGGAAAAAAAAATTTGCAAATTTTGATAACATATGGACAATTCACTGAAACCCCTCCACATAAGTTCTAAAAAATAAGTAAAATAATTACATGAACTTTTCAAACAATGTTATTTTAGAATAATTCTATTTATACCAGTGCACACTCATAAAACAAACAAATTTCTTATTTTGGTGAGATACGAATGCTTGAACAAACGCTTCAGCATCCCATCCCAAACATTTAGCTCAACTTTTTAATCTCCTTACCAGTAATATCAGTTGTAAAACACATTCACTTCCTTTCTTCTTCCGCTGTGCCCAGCCATTCCCCAGCTCCTTCTCCAACAGTGACCTCTCACCGTGTGAGTGGAGTTGGTGTCCTCCCAGCAGGTAATTCATTGGCTGTGAGGGGTAATTTTCAGAGAGATTGAAAACACCTGAGTGGGAGGAACAGCTGTGGGGTTGATGGCAGAACAGGCGCTTCTCACCCCACACAGTCAGGGTTCAAATGACGAAGTCCCAAGAGACCTGCACTACCTTGGAAATTCAAAATTCTTATGTGAGGTAGAAGTTAATGTCTCGTGATGCTCTCTCACCTTGTTAGCAGGGTGCTCCTTAGCTGAGGACAGCACCTTCTCTCTCTTGAAGGAGGGAGGGAAGAACAAAGAGGGTCTCGGCAGGAGGACACCCCTCTTCCACTTTTCTTCCCACTTTATTCTTTTCCAGTTTGATTTATCTATTGGGTGAAAAAATGCTATTGAGGGACTGAGGCAAATAATTTCAATGTGTTCGGGAGAATACAGGAAACTCAGGAAACTTAAAACCTCAAGTATAAGAACCATACTGCAAAACAAAAAAGAAAAAATTGGTCTCTATTTCAGAAAAATGCACAGTTCTGGCCCCTCCTGACCTCAAATATTGCAGTCAGTACTTGCATCTCTTCTTTTTCAAGTTTATTTGGTTTATATTGGGAGGTTCACAATAAAAACCACATTCAGTTTTCTTGCATGTGGCTCAGATAAAATGTGCATTATCTCAATAGAGGCACTACAGATAACCTGGAAAATTTAAATAATCCTGATGATGAAGGAACTGATACTGGCTCATGATGCTAATTAAAAAATCCTGATAATCTATTTCGATCCCCTCACGACTTAAAACTAGAAAATAATCTAAATACAAAGCAAAAAGGTCTAATTAAATTACTTTAAAGTGCACAGATGTCTATATTTTATTTTAATGTATTAATTTAATAAACATCACTTATAGGCACTTTTCTGCATTCTTTGGTCACATCAGTAATATGCATTATAAATTTAAATTCCCTGCAAAGATGAGGATAAAAAAAAGTGATAAAATATGACTAGACGCCAAAACTAACCATCAATCCAATACTAAATATAATCTTAGCATTTCAGGAACAATTTTATTTCTTAATATTGCATTTATCCCACCTTGAGTAGTTAGATTTTCACTCCCTGAAGCTAAATATGAATCTAAGAAACCTGCATTTCTGCCCAGCTTCAGTAAAGAGAATCAAAGGCATTCCATCATATTTTGTCTCATTCAGTGTTAAGGTGCCATAAGTACTTTAATCTTTCCTTATGAACAAAAGGGAAATCGGAAATTCTGATTGACTATTTAATTTCTTACTACTCTGTATTTCTTTGCACTAATGATTTACACATAAAATATTCTTTGCTTTCTGTGTTTTTAAGCTATGCAAGGTAAGGAGACTTGGAGAAACAGCTTGGATTTGCACTTGTACATGATCAGTATATTCTCTTCCTTTTATGTCCTTGCATACGGACAAGAAACAAGCTCACTGGCTATTTTAAAGTGAAACTGGTAATATTTAAAGACTTCCAGAGAAACAGATGGATAAAAGGTTTAGGGAGGAAATATTTAATCAGATGAGATTTGGCAAATTAATCTGTAAATGTATCCTTGCATGTGAGCTCTTTTCATTACAGGGAAGCAATATCCCTGCTGCCAATCATTTCCCAGAATTTTCAGTCCCAAGGTGCATCTTACCCCACATTGCCTCACCAGGATTTACTGTTTTAGCAAGAGTCTCCTATACTTACAGGCCAGATAATACAACCTTTTACAGGAAAACAAAACCAAACCACCAAATTTCCCATTTTGACTCCCCTGAGGATTCCTGAGAAAGATTCTGCTTCTGGAAGTGGTTGATTGGAAAAATCCAGAGGTTACCTAATAAGGGAGTTGGAGTGTGACTTTGATGTTCCAGACATGAATGATTTGGGGGCATGTGTCTAATCTTACAATTCAGTGAAGTGAG
>WEIT01027576.1:382488-405697 GCA_013389985.1 Dryoscopus gambensis | reverse complement strand
CACATGTAATAAGGTCCTACCTTCTGTCTCAGGCTTAGCATTCATTGCTACATAGCAGAAGGCTGGATTCTAAGCTGTTATTCTTTCTATTCAGTAGTTCAGTACTGTGTACATATTACATATTACAGTAATCCAGTAATTAATTCAGGGAGTTTGATTGTTTGTTTGTTTTTAGCAGAAGTGTTACTTAGAAATTTGTTGAAGTGCATTTATTACCTTCTTTCGTTCCATTCAGGAATGGATGCGTCTGTAGCTAAGAAGCCTAAGAAAATTAAAGTGTTCTCCAGACTCGAGGACATTGTGATTACAAATGTTGATCCAACAACAATCCATAAAAAGGTGACATGTTGTGCAGATTGTAAACAGCTGAAGAGACCCAGATCTTTAAGTGATTTAGTGACAGCCCTGTAGTTTTATTTGTTGTGTTACAGAATGCAAAGTATGATGTAATATTGAGCAAAATTTATTGGTTAATTTCCTTTACCTCAGAGAAGCAAAATATTCTTCCATTTACTATTTAGTTCTTTTTAATTGTTTGCACTGGTGTGTTTAATTCTAAGGAGCAGGGGTTAAATATAAAATGGGCTATAGATAAGCAAGTGAGAAGCGGCATCGGCTATAGAAGAGGTGATTCTATTTCCTTTTGTGCCTACCATGTGTCCGAGTACTGCTGATAAGTTGCAGTTGATCTTGTTGGGGAAATACTTGTTTCAGAAATACCTGGGAGTATTAACTATGTGGACTTGATCTTCTAGGCTGTCTCCATAGTGGGAGATGAAGTGTTTAGATTTCACATGTCGCTTTATCCAGATGCCACTGCCGGGGAAGCCTATGCTGATATGTCAAGGGTGGATGGTAAAATGTCTCTGAAAGTGGGCTGCATCCAAATAATTTACCTACATAAGTTCTTTATGTCTCTCTTGGTAAGACATTAGTTTAAGTTCTTTTCTTGACATTAAAAGGTTTTTTTAGTGAGATAAAATGCAGTCAGCTCTTTTTGACCTGTACCTTGTGGTGAGCTAATGTGCAAGGACATAGAAGTATTTTGCTGAAGTTGTACTTGTTATCATTTAAGCTGTACTGCTTTACAGAAGATTGCCAAGCAGAATGATGACAAAAGAAGTAATAAAAGGAGCTGATAGCTTTAATAATATCTTAAAAATTACACAGTTAAGCAACATGTAAGCTTGTTCATTATTTTAGCCTTTTTCTCTTTTGAAACCAGCATGATTGAATTAGGAGTTTCATATTTATACCACAGCTGTACGATTCTTCTTAAATTAACTGTTCTCCTGGGGCTTCACTTGTTTTGAGAGGTTTATCTGTTCTCATGTAACTCTTACTTTTTTTCACTACCTATGAATAGAACTTCCTAAACAGTTTCCAAGCGGCACAAGAAGCCCTGACTGCAGTCACTGTCCAGGCAGCAGAAATGGCTGCCTCCAGCATGAAGGACTTTGCTAAAAAGAGCTTCCGCCTCCTCATGGATGTCAACTTGAAAGCTCCTGTCATAGTTGTTCCTGAATCTTCAGCTTCACGTAATGCTTTGGTAGCTGATCTTGGCTTAATCAGAGTTCAGAATGAATTCAAGCTGGTGTCTTCAGATGAATCTCCTCTTCCTCCAGTCATTGACAACATGGATGTGCAGCTGACTCACTTGAAATTATCAAGGTAAACATGGAGCTTTTTCCTGAGTTGGAAACTCTTTGTAAAGAAAAGTGTGTCTGTGTTCTGTATGCAGCATTTTTCTCTTATTTAAACATGATAGGCAATGAGAACATAATAAAACCAAGCAAAAAACGTTCCCAAGCTACGTTTAGGAGTGCTTTTAGATAGAGACACAGGTCTACAATCTCTAAAGCTTCTTGGAAAAAAAGGAATTGTAGCTTGAGTTCATCTAGAGTGCATATCTGCATGTAAGTGCATGTGAGCTTATTCTTAAATTAATTATGCCCGTAATTCTGCTAGATTACTATGATATTATTTGGGATTCTGCGACTAGCAAACATTTTTCCTCTGCAGCTTCCACTGTCTTTTTTCAGGTGCGTTATATCCACAGATTCTCAACCGGATTCTGAAATTCTGTGTCCTGTGAGTTTGACTTTACTGGTCCAGAGAAATTTAGCAGCAACATGGTATCATAAAAGCCCAACAATTGGTATCAAAGGAGACTTAAAACCAATGCAGGTAATCTCATGACTAATAAGAGCTATATCAAAAGTCATACATAGTCCCAGAATAGTCTTCATCTTAGTTAAAGAGCTTATAAATGCATTTCAGTTTGTGTCCTTTACAGCATGTTGAAAGACTTGCAGCTTGATTGCCCAGTTTGTAGATTTTAGAATTTTGATATTGTATAAGGAATAGTTTTGGTGTAGCTGCATGCAAATGCAATAAAACCTGGGGGTTTATTTCTGGAGGTGTGTTGGAGCTATGCGTTGACTCAACAGTCAGTAAAATAATTGAAGTTATCTGTTGAGTTACCATTTAAAAACAAGATTTAGTATTTCCAGTTGTTTAATCTGTAACATTCAGGTTATTTGAATGTTTAGTAGATTTATTAGAAATGAAAAGGTTATCTCTAATGCACAACAATTTAAAATGATCTTTGCAGAGGGAGGGCTATATTTTTTCTTTTCCTGCATTAACCATATGGATTTAAATGAGTAAAACCAAACTGGGGCACCTTTTCCTTGTTCCTGAGCCCTTTTACTTGTTCATTCCTGTATCTGCTGTGGCCAAATGTCGCACTGGTAATGCGCACTCATCAACATTTGCATACAGTGTTGGAAGAAATGCTGTCACCAAAAATGAACTTGTGGCTTTATCACTTTACAGATTGCACTCAGTCAAGATGATCTAACTGTTATCATGAAAATTTTACTTGAAAACCTTGGAGGGGCTTCGTCCCAGCCAAATACTGTGCAAGAGAATATTGAGGATACACAGATAGCTAAAAAAGGGAAAGCTCCACATGAGGGTATGTTCAATTCAAAGCCTGAATATGTGTAGGCAGAGGGCTGTTTGCAAATTCAAATATATTTGAATATTTTTCTGAAGCACGATAAATTCTTTTAATTGTTACATATATATTGAATACATGAAAAGTTATAAATAAGAATGTATGCACTTACCTGGAGTGTGAGTGGATGGTCAAAAGTTTTTGTAGCGTGCTTTTTGTGATTCATTTCTTATAGGATGGTATTCTTCAGTCTATATCAATCACTCTTCTAAGTGCAGGTGGTTAAAAAAGAAAAATGCCAAATCATCTAGCCCAGCATGTTAATACACAATTATAACAATTGAAGATAATACTAGTATTCAAGTAGGGTGTCAGTGTATACAGTACATGTCTCTGGATCAAGTGAGACAAAGTCTATTTTTTCCCCCAACTTAACATTCTCAATGTCATAAAATTGCTGTTTAACCAATAGCTGAGTTGCTCTACTGTGAATAGAAACTGGAAGGATGAGTATTGAGCAGACTTGAGAGTCCTTGAGCAGACTTGGTACTTTGTGTTGCTCTTCATTAAAGTGAACAAAGAACTGCAGTAAACTAATGATAGCTGCTTTCAAGGTTCTAAACTGTTCTGCACTAGACAATTTTAGTATGCGTTGGATAGAACAAAATTAAAAGTGTGAATTATTTTGAGTAGTCTTCTGTATTTAGAGCTTTCCCTCTTCATGTGATTTTCTGATCTTAATTTAAAAAACCCCAAACACCAATCCAACCATCCAACCAAAAAAAAAAGCAACCAACAACAAAAAAAACCCAAAACCAAGCCCAGTGTTCAAAAGAAATATAAAAATATCTTCTTTTCAATGACAGGTGCCCCTGTTGATTCTGGACGAAAAAGTGTTTCTGCAGTTCAGTCTTCTGTGGAATGTTATACAGCCCTTAAATTTGACTTCAATTTTGAGTCCCTTTCTGTAACTCTCTACAACAGTGACATGACTGAGGTTTGTTACAAAACTTTTACCACACTGGTGGGGTGGGCAGCCAAGGCTTCTTATATGGACAGAACTCAGAAGAGAAAAATAAAGTTCCATCAGCTGTGTTGGCATTGTAATGCTTTCCGAAGGGAGCTTTGAGCTTTCTTGGGCAGACGTTGTCCTTAAGTTGAAGAATGTTGTGTGCATTTCTGAAAGTCGTGCTAAAAATATTACTAAACCAACCAAAACCACCCAGCATTTGATTTGGTCATTCAAGCTTTGATTCCAGTTACCTGAAATAAAAATGAATATTTGAAAAGCAGGAATTGTTAGCTCAGATAGTGCTAGTTCTATGCGTGGTGCCTCTAGAGTTAGTAAGCAGATCCAAGGTGTATATGGCCCATAATTTCCTCTTGCATATACCTGAGTGTGAGCAATCATGGGCATCCTCTCTGTGCTGAAAACAGAAGAGAAAGATGTGAAATGTTTTTATGACTTAATAAAGTCTGCTTTGTGTAGATGTGAAGGTGCTTGCTTTATATGTCTTTGTGTCTAGTGACTGTTATTTGTGCTAAGATGTTCTTGTGCAATGAGCATCACAGGAAAGAAAGACACTGCAATGGGATTTTATTTTAATTTCACTGTCATGTAATTTCCACTTACTGCTGAGGTGCTCTTGTGGGTGAGTTAGTGTGATGAGAGTGGAGGGATCCTCTGGTAAGAGATCTAGAGTTCAGATAGATTATCCTTCAGTGATGCATTCTGAACAACTCCTGGCAGTGTGGTGCAGAAACAACTTCACTGCAGCCCAGCAGATTTTTTTCTGTTTTCTCAGTGAGTTTCTTGAACTCATTTGTATGAGTGGAGGACTGGTGACAGCGACAGGCTAATCAGATCCTTCATTTCATGGAAGAAAATGCACATGGCTAGCAGCAAGGCCAGTGTCTCGTTGCTTTGTTGTGTGATGACTAACCCTGCTCTTTGTCCTTCTGTAGGAGCCTGTGCTCGCGGTGCACAGTGACAAACTGCGCCTTGGTGAGCTCCGGCTGCATCTCATGGCATCGTCGGGGGAGATGTTCTCAGATGGCTCCATGGATATCAGTGTTAAACTCAAAGCATGTACCTTGGATGATCTCAGAGAAGGAATTCAGAATGTGACTGCAAGGTAGGTTTGAATACATCCGAAATGAAAAACCTCCAGCTTATGAGGAAGCGTTTTTCCTTGTTCTATACTTTGCTTCACATGGAATTGATAAAACTCAGTAGTGCTGTCAGTTGTGGCCTGTCATACTCTGTGCAAAGCAATGCACAATGTCATTTTAATACTGTTAAACAAGTTTCTACTCTTATATGTTGATTTCCCGGGTTATCCAAAACAAAAAGAAATCTTGGAGGCTAGCATATTACAGTAAACTGTAGAAGAGCTGAATAGAGAGCACCCAGCCTCAGCTAGAGAGTTGTGTGCCCTGGAACTTCTGTGTGCTTGTTATATGCTGCGTGCATACTTTCAAGAGTGTAGCACACTAATTTTAAATTGAAATTACTCTTCTGATAGAAAAGCTTCTGTCCTCTTATTTCTGGAAGAAACACTGATTGCATGTGTAGTAATTGTTCTTTATAAATGGCATGGGGAGAAAAAATGGCAGAACTTAGGCATCTTTGTTTTCATAGATCTGTGTGTTATGATGTTTGAGATGTTTCTTATTAAACTTGTTTTCCAGAATGATAGACAAGAAAGATGACACAAACGACAGTTCCATGATAGATATAAGATATAAGCAGGATAAAAATGGAACTGAAGTTGTTGCTGTCCTCGACAAGCTGTACATATGTGCTAGTATGGAGTTTTTGTTGACAGTAGCACATTTTTTCATTAAGTCAATGCCAACATCCTCAGCTGAAGGATCTGCACAGTTCCAATTAAAGCAAGTTGCTTCTGGGAAATCCAAAGCAGAAACAGGTCTGTAAAACCAACTTCCACCCACCCCCATTCCCCTCCTTTGCAGATTTCATTCTGAAAATAACTTGCCCAAAAGTTTTCATGATGCTGTCTTGCTATCAGACTTAAGAAATTAGTTTATTCTTCAGAATGTGTAAATTGGCCACTGACATAGTAGATAGCTTTCCTCTTTCTGGTTTTTATATTCAAGATGAGGTTTTTTTTATTTATTTTCACAGAAATCTCTGTACGGCCAAACATGACAGTAAAAGCTGTGATTATGGATCCAGAAATTGTATTTGTTGCTAATTTGACCAATGCTGATGCCCCTGCCTTAAAAGTTTCCTTCCAATGTGACTTTTCTCTGACATCAGATGAGCTTGCACAAAGGATGACTGCTCAGGTGCAGGCCTTCAGAGTGTTGGCCTGTGCCTTTCTCAAAGAAAAACAAGACAAGAATGTTACTACGGTAAGGAAATCAGTGTTTCCGTAATGAGAAAAGTCACTAGAACTGTTGGCAGGCATGTCCCTTAGCTGGCATATCCATAGCACTCAAAACTCTGTTTTCATCTGATTGACTGTTCAGAAGAGAGGAAGGGTCTGTGCCGTTTAAAGGTGAATCTTTTATAAGTAGGTGCAGGACTTGAGTGCTTAGAGCTCTGTCTAGAACCTGTGTGGTGCATTTATAAATTACATTAGAAGTTTCTTAGTGAAGAAACTTTACGAGGGGTTTTGAAGCCCGAGACCTTTTGCAGTGTTTTTCACTGCCTGTTGGTCTCCTTGTTGCAGGAGAGTCCTGAGAAGCTTTTTGTCTGGAACTTCATCTGCACATTCCTGCCAGGGGAGCCCTGAGCCACAAAGGTGGCCTGTGTGCATCTCACACGCGCTTATCTTCCCATATGCATTTGGGTTTTTTAAGGATTCAGGGGTTTTTTTACTATATTATCACTCTGTCTGTGTGTTGGGTTTTTGTTTTGTCTGGTTTTTAAGCATTAGGCCAAAAGCTTTTATTTCACTGACTTTTAACCTTCCAGCACAAAACGGTTCTTGTGCAAACTGGGATGCGGGATTGTTGCAGTATATGGAAAGAATGTTTTTACTCTGAAACATGTTGTTACTTCTTGGGATCAGTGCCCCTTTTGGGTGAAAAAAATACAAGACCTTTTGAAAAAGTTAGATTTAAGGAGTCACTTTAATAATCAAATTATGGTTTTCACTCAGGTGTTACGGCCGTGTTCTTTGGTCATGGAAAATATGGTGCACACTTCAGGGGTACACAGTGTGGCAGTAACAATAGAGGAACTTACTATTAAGGTAAGATTATTAAAACTGTCTTTGAAAGAACAGCTATGTTTCTCAAGCTGTAGCTTGGTTTTTGTTGGTGATTTTTTTGTTTGTTTGTTTTTTAAATTTGCATTTTGTTGTTAACAATTTTCATTTTCCCCATTAGTTTAGTTATAGAAATAAGGACTTTTAGAGCTGCTCTGTGTTGGAAAAAGTCACTGTGTGTTCGTTGTTTTGACAGTCCCTTGGCCAAAAAGAAGTAATTTAAATACTTCAGATTCTAGGATTCCTCCTACCACTTCCTTCCAAAGTTATTTCATAACTCTTCCCCTGCTGCTGCCACCACTATTTTTAGGATATTTTTCAGGAAAGGAAAACTAGAGGAGGTCCATGAATCGATTCTCTTCCTTGGAAATTAAGTTGCATGCCTTAAAAGACTTTTCACATTTGCTATGCCCATTTCTCATAGATTTTGTATTTTAATAAAAGATTTTTTCTTTGTTCAAGATATCACCAATAATTTTGAATACTGTCATGACCATTATGGCTGCCCTAAAACCCAAAACAACAGAGGAGGATTCTAGAGGAGCAACTGAAGTTTCTGAGAATTTGTGGCAAGTGAAGCCTGTAGATGAGTGCAATGCTTGGTTTCTCGGTGTCGACATAGCCACAGAAGCAACAGAAACTTTTAGGGACCACGAACAAATTCAGAAGCAAGAGAAATTTGACATTGTGGTGAAATCGGTTCAGATGACCTTGGAATGTGGTCTGGGACATCGAACTGTCCCTTTGTTGTTAGTGGAATCTGCATTTTCTGGCATCCTTAAGAACTGGTCCTCGCTGATGGAGGTCACTGCTGATATGTCACTGGAGGTATGTGGGCTCAAACTGTTAGCAGTTTAAAACACTTCTGCAGGTTTCCTGAGTTCAAGTAACCTTTTAATACACTTAATATGTGCTGAATTATTAATAGGTTTAAATTGTAATGCTT
Organism: Dryoscopus gambensis; assembly: GCA_013389985.1. Classification (NCBI taxonomy): domain Eukaryota; kingdom Metazoa; phylum Chordata; class Aves; order Passeriformes; family Malaconotidae; genus Dryoscopus; species Dryoscopus gambensis. The sequence continues at coordinate 397,551 of WEIT01027576.1, read as the reverse complement.
TTAGGAGTTCTTTAGTCAGGCAAGTAAACATATCATGCTTTGTACAGGGTTGGAAATCAATAGGTTTTAATGGCAGTTGCCACGTAAAATCATCTAGTCCTCTGTTTCTGTATTATTTTTGCATATTCTGGTTTTGCTGTGTGAACAATGAGCTTGGCTCACTTGAATATTCACATTTAACTCTTATTGCCCCCCTTTTGTTTGTTTCTCCAGCACTGTGTTTATTGGTAAAGCAGAAGTTATACTCTTTTCTCAAAATGAGAGACCATTCCAAGATGGTACAAGTCTCTGATGGAGGCAGCATGTTAAAATTTCATACAACCACATGTGCAGCTGCTCATTTACTCAGCAATACATTTACTGCCCCATGTCAGTTTACTGAATTACCTCATTCGTTTTGATCTTGGATACCCAAGTGGCCTTCTGCCAGTGCCAGGTGTGCGTACCGTGGTGGAGTTTGGGTGCCTAATCATGTACCTCTGGGGGAAGTCACTTCCCTTGGGGTTCCGTGAGGGATGAGCAAAATGGCTGAAAGGGAGCACGCAGAACTATTGAGTCCACAGCTTCTATTCAGATTTGCAGTGATGGAAGCAATTAAAAACTTGGTGTTGGCTGTGAGTTAGAGGAATCATTCCAGTGGACCAGATTCAGACTATAGTTGGCTCAAAGTAATTGTTGTTTCATAGTACCATAAAATACTTGTGGCATTGAAGTCTCTGGTCTCAAAATCATTCTCTCAAACTCTGTGGGAGAAGATAAGAGACTTGATTATGTTAATTGAAGGTATTAAAAAGATATGGTGTTACCAGGATGTTTGGTTGCTCTCCAAGCAAGCCTGGAAATGAACTCTTCAAAAATGGTGTCATTTAAAAAAATACATGATGTATTACTCTTCTGTGTACTAGCTTTTAAAGCCATTCAAAGTTAATGCTAGACCTCCAAAACATGAAATGAAGATTTATTGTTTTCTTATTAATGTTTTTCAGAATAATTACTTTGTATTTATACACTTTGTTTAACTTTGATTATTTCTTTAGGTTCATTATTACAATGAAACCTATGCAGTCTGGGAGCCACTTATTGAACGAGTTGAAGGAGGAAGGAAGCAATGGAATTTAAAGCTGGAGGTATGTACATGTACTTGACACTCGTGAAATGGTTTGAACAGGCAGCTATTTTTTAATGTCTTAAAAGTTTTATGGGGCAGAACATTGACCTTTTGAATGCTGTTGCTTGAAGGAGCTATGCAGTTTCACATGAGAAAAAAATCATTCTTGAGAGATCTTAGGGTTTTTCTGAAAAATGTGAATTGTCAGTGCATGGACAAAATGGAGCATGTAACCATGCAGAGAAGAGAAGCTAACTTGCCTCCTATGTTGGTATAAAATTTCTGTGTTTGTTTAAGGTATCAGAGATTTACAAGGTAAAGCAGGTTTTACTTTGCTTGGTGAAATTGTCAAGTGTAAGTTTTTTTCCTGTTTTAACATGGGAGAAAGTAACCAGTATGTTTGTAATTGTCTAATGAAATTTTTCTTTTAGATGAAGACTAACCCTGTCCAAGAGAGAAGTCTGATGCCTGGAGATGATTTCATTGTTATTCCTGAGCCACAAACAGCAATTAACATCTCTTCGATGGACACAATGAATATAACAATATCCAAATGTTGTCTTGCTGTTTTCAGTAACCTGGCCAAGGTAACCCCAACAGGCAGAAGGTGCTCGACTATGTGCTTCCATAGGAAATTCTGAATTTTCTTTGTTTGAAGAACTAAATTGGCTGACAGTCAATGGCTGTTGTACAGCTCTGACAAATGTTACGTGGAAGGGCTGAGGAGTTTTACTCAGGTGACTCCTTTAGGCTCAGCAAAAAGGTGCTGTTATCTTTTGAAAGAAGCAACTTCTGTGTTAGAACAACAAATGTGCCTATGCAGGACTTTAGGAAGTGTCATACGTGCAGGTTAAATAAACATGAAATGCTCTAATAAACACAACTGTTTCCTACAGTACTTCTTCTGAAATATTAAAAAAGAAATTTACTTCCTTTCCGTATTTTCTGCTTAATTGAATACTAAGAAGAGTGCGCATTTTAGGATTGGCCTTTAATCTGCAGGAGTAGAATGTCCTGTGTGTTAAAAATACTTTTTTCCCTCTATTTTTCTTGTGATAGTAGATGTGCTTATGAATGTTCTAGGCTGCTTTTCCCTACTTTTTTTTTTGGAGGTGAAGAAATTTTGGTCACTAAATCAAGCTGTTTTTACAGAATGTGACTTATGCCTATTTTTTAATTCTAAATGTACGGCAGTTCTGTAAGTACTTGCTTACATTGTAAGTCTGTATTGGCACTTAGTTACCATGGCTTCTGTTTAACCAAACAAAGGTTTGTAAGCACAACTTGTGATTGAATTTGGAGCTTGTACATGTTCCATGTCCTCGTGACTTTTATGTCCCAGATCTTATGTTTCTCTTACAACCTAAGATTTCCAAAAATCCTGTGAGGAACATGAATGCTTATTGTAGCATTAACATTTCCTGCAAATCACAGAATAAAATTAAATTCTCTGGCGTAACCTTTACTTGCCTGAAATACTACTATACAAAGCACAGGTCTTGCTAGATATAATTTTTCCCCCTCTTTAAAAAGGTAATTGCTGAGAATTGTCTTTTAAAGCCTTTATAGGTTTGTTATTGTGGCTAGTTATGTATGACATATTGTATCTGTTGTTATTTACAGGCATTTTCAGAAGCGACTGCATCCACCTTTGACTATTCCTTTAAAGAGACAGCACCTTTCATAGTGAAAAATGCCCTGGGTGTTTCTCTCAAAGTGCTCCCTAGCTCCAGTTTTCGGATAGTGGGTTCAGTTGGAAAAGAAAACATGAATGAAATAGAAACTGGTCAGAGCATGGAACTGGAATACTCTGGTTTTGAAGCACCCCAGCGAGGAAGGTTGTCTGCCTTGCACCGCCAGGAAAGCTCTGTCTTCTCTTTAAATTTAGGTATTCTACTAAGGAGCACTGTTTGTTATGACAGGCTGTGCATGGAAAGATGGGGTCAAATTCAATGTGATAAAAATTCAGGTCAAGTGCGTTGTGTTGGAATTACCTTTGAATATTGATGCCAATTAAAAAAACACCACAAAACAGGTACTGGGCTTCTTAAAAAGATAGAAGATTCCTCCGCTCCAGTTTTCCAGAAAGTGAAAAGAACAATATTTTTTTCTACCCCTTGGGAGATCTGGAAGACATTCAAGTGGTGTCATTGATAGACCATCTTAGAGGCCCCTGTGACACTGCCTTGTGTGTTCCAGCTCCTGTTAAACAGGATTTCCATTTCTCCTATCACTACTTTGATTTGGCTTTCCGTAGTTACCCAGCTACTTGAGACCAGTTGTGATGTTTCTGTGTATTTAGTTTTGCCATGAAATACTCCTAAGAAAACAGGTTACAATAGCTACTAGTATGTAATCATCTGAGTTTTTCCCTTTCCATCACATCCTACATGAAGGTACTTGGCCATGATACAAACCTTGTTCTGTGTTCATTAACTCAGCTAACAAATACCTTTGATAACTGCTTGGGGTATTTCCCATGCTGTCTATAAATCATAATCTAAAGTTATGGAGCTGAGGAGCATTTGGACCCTAAAGCTTTCCTTCGGTAGTACTCAAGTACCATTTAAGGTGCTTTTGCCAGAGGCTGCTTTGGTCCTGGTTGTTGGTGAGTTTTGAGAAGCTTCAGTACTGTTCGAACAGGGGATGGTTAGGGGATTTGTGTTGCTAATGAAGACTGTTGTCTGTTTTTGTGGATCAGAACTTCAGGGATATACAGAGGTGCTCAGCATTCCCGTGGCCAAGCCAGGCCGCCGCCTGTACAACATCAGAGATGCTGCCCATCAGTGGGACTGCATCGTGGTGCAGATTGATGCTACAGAGGGAAATAAGGTCATTACTGTGCGCTCCCCTCTGCAGGTAAAAACCCAGCCACAGAAACCAACCCCCTGAAAGCAGTGCTGTGGGTCACCTTCCTTTTCTTCCTTAATGCATTTTTTCGAGACCATGCTTTTCCAAAACATTACTTAAAGGCCAATTACTAAGTATTTTGCTCTATTTGTTACATGAATTTTCCTTTGGTTTTCCCTTTTCTATTGGGCTTTCTAATATCCTCAGCATTGGGGATACTTTTTATACAACTTGACATTTTAAGTGTGTTTTTCAATTCATCGGACTTAAATAGAGTTTTCTCATATACTTGTGTACTGAGACAGCTCAAGTCTATTATCTAGAGGAATTTGGTTAAATCTACTAATGTTGGTTTTCCATGTTGTTATTATGTTTTCCTTTAGAAATTTGTACCATAGAAACGTAATGAAAAATTATGCATTTTGATTCTAGATCAAGAACCATTTCTCAATTCCATTTGTGATCTATAAACTGGTTAAAGGCTCCAAGTTGCTGGAGCCAATTGGCATATCCAAGCCAGAAGAAGAGTTTCATGTTCCTTTACATTCATACAGGTACGTTATCCTGCTCTGTAGGGCCAGTCTCTGTGACACTGATGCACAAACACAGCTTTAGTGTGGAAACCTTAATTTGCACATGGAAGTCTTCCTGACTGGGCTAAAACTCCAAAATGCTGTCTTTGTTAGGTAATGAGTGTGCTGCAAAAGCATTTCAGAATGTTCAGCATGACTTTAAAATGGATGAAGTTAGGTGTCAGTGCAAAGCCACTGTGTACATTCCTGCTGTTTTCCTGCAGGTGCCATCTGTATGTTCAACCGACAGGCATTTTTGAGGGGCAGTTCAAGGAGTCTACAACTTACATTGCCTGGAGGGAGGAGCTACACAGGAGCAACGAAGTCAAGTGCTTGTTACAGTGCCCAGCTACTGAGACCAGCTTCTTGCCTCTGATAATCAGCTCAACAGCTGTACCCGATGAGCTAAATTTTATTTCAAGTTCTGGAGAGGAGTTGGATCCTGCCTACATTATCCACTTTTACCCAACACTGACTGTGAGGAATCTTTTACCATACTCCTTGAGATACTTACTTGAGGTAAGTTACTTTATGGTTTTATTTGTAAATACTTTACTTGATTTTAAGTAAGAATACATTTACTTTGGAGGTGAATGATGGGTTTTGTATTTTCTTTTGTAAATGAGTGAGGCAGATAATTGATTCTGCATGTTTTGGAGATTGTTTTGAATTTGTGTGTACCTGGCCAGCTTTGCCATGCTCTTTAAACAAGAATCCTGTACCGGATTAGTCTTTTTCTTTTACATTCTTCTGAGATTCTCTTTGTATTTTGCAAGCTGTCTTTAGCTTCACAAGAAGAGGTATAAGAACAAGCATCTGTAATTTCTAGAGCTTTTTTCTTCTATGTAGAAAATGCAAATTCTCTCCATTCTGACACTGATTCTTTACTGATTACTGTAGTGAAGTCTCCCTTGTACAAATTGGAAGAGTCTCTAATGGTGCTTTGAAGACCATTTTCCTGTACATTCAGTATTTTCAGTATCTAGTATTTCTTCATGAAAGCTGAGTGGTTTTAGTAAATACAACAGGTGTGAACATTTAGAACCACCATCTTTGTTTGTTCTATTTTGTCCTACTCGCATAACTGGCTGTGGCATTCATTTACATCTTTTTCACTTCTATCCAACATCCCAATGGCACTATTTCCAGTTTTCCATATCTCCACTGGATGTCAGTACCTGGCATAACAGAATGTAGAGCAGAGGGCCATTGCCTTGACTGAGGAGCTAGAAATCAGTAATTCAAATCTATTTCTGAAGTCACTGTACCTGTAGAAGGTTTTATGCTTATTGTCTTCACATCTCTGGGCTAATCAAGCCTGGCCACTATTCCATATGGTAAAATATACTGTCTATCAGTAAAAATTAGAAAAGCTATTGTTGGACACTACTGCCTGAGCAAAGTTGTGCTACTGAATAGTATGGCAGAACTGGCAGACTTGTGCCTTGGGGGTTCTTAAGTGTGAAAAATCCTGGCTGTACATCTGCAGCACAGTCCAGTGCAGTGTTACACCCAATATTGTAAGAATATGAGTAAGAACTCATTGCCAAAATCCTTTGGAAATCATGGAGGAGAGAGGGAGGGAGTGGAAACAGGAGATACGTTAGAACTAGTTTGCTTTCCTGAAATTCAGAATTAAGCAGTCTTTACTGCCCTGCAAGTGAAGTGCAATTGATCTCACATTATTCACAGGATCAATCTCAAGTGAAAGTGATTGGAGATTAGGATGTGGGTTACTGAGGTATCTGAAATGTACATCCTACTACAGAATAAAATGCTGGTTCTTGAACACCTAAATTGTATGTATTGAAAACTTAATTTGCCTTGTCTAATTTTGCTACAGGGAACAGCAGAAGTCCGTGAATTAACTGAAGGGAGTGCTGCAGATGTTTTTCATTCAAGAATCAATGGTGAAATAATGGAGCTTGTGTTGTTAAAATATCAAGGCAAAGACTGGAATGGGCATCTTAAAATTTGTGATGGGATGTCGGAATTTCATGCTGTGCGTTTCACATCTTATTCTGCCTCAGAGATGACAGTGGATGTTTACATCCATACGAGGCGCATCGGGAGCCGTATGGTCTTGTCCGTGTTCAGTCCCTACTGGATTATCAACAAGACTTCTCGTGTTCTCCAGTACCGAGCTGAAGACACTCATGTGAAGCATCCAGCAGACTACAGAGATATTGTATTGTTTTCATTTAAAAAGAAAAATATCTTTAGTAAGAATAAGGTACGCTTACTTTAGATGGCGGTCTTTAGGCTGTGCTCTGAGGGGGACAACACACACATTTTATATAAGGGATATTTTTACATAGTTTTTAAGTCTAAAGGCTTTAATTTGACTGCTGCTTTCTTTGGTACGTGGACATTTAAAATGTGCGCTGTAAATGTTCTGTTTTGTGTCAAACACATTTGTTCTGATTTTGGTATGATGTGATGTGTTTACATGGTCAAGTGAAGAGTACTACAGTAGAAGTTTTTTTGGAAGTGGCCCTTCATTCCTTTTAAATAACTTTTTTTACCTAACAATAGTTAAAGAAATGGTTGAAAAAACAGCGTTCATTTTATTATTTCCTCCCATCTCTTCAAGTTTGTGAAGCACCACAAAGCTGTGGGCTTTTTTTCCCTTCTGTGTGTGTGCTGTCATGAGCGTGAGTCGATGAGGGCTACCCAGCTTTTACTGTAACATCTTTCCCAGAACTCAAACACAGACTAATAAATCAGAATACGAATAGTAATACTGCATTCTTAGGTTATCCTAATTTATGGAAAGTATTAAAAGCACTGAAGCGTTGTCTTTACATGGCTATATGTGATATAATTGCACTCCATAATGCATGAACTACAGAAAGAAAATGAGTTTACTCATTACTTTGCATGTTGTTTTTTTTCCTTCTGTGTAGATCCAGCTCTGTATTTCGACCAGCGCTTGGTCCAGTAGCTTTTCCCTTGACACTGTCGGAAGCTATGGATGTGTCAGGTGTTCAGCTAATAACATGGACTACCTGGTGAGATCTGTTTCTGTGATTTGTGGAGCTCTCTGGGTTCTTTTGGCTTGACTTCTTTTCTGCAAATGTGTAGTACTTGGCTGTTTGAAAACACAGTGGTGAATGTGCATAGTGGAGATAATTGTTCACAATTGTTTGCAAGTGTTTGGATCTGTACTCCTTAGCCAAGACGACATTTCCACAACTAAGCAGGATAAAGGTGTGTGGGGAGTTGTGTTTTCGTGTACCCTTTAACTGTTTTCTGATTATAATGGTCATTTTAGGTTTTCTTGGTTTACTCTAGAGGGATTTCTGGTGGATTTTCCCCACAAAAGCTTCAGCTACAAAATGCTGCTGCTAAACCTGTCACTTAACTTTTGTGTTAGTTGTGTTGCATAATCTGCTGATTTTACTGCAGGTTTGGTACTTTTACTTCAGGTGGTCAGAACAGGAGTGTTGTGTGTTAGGCTTTGTAATTACACTGACATTGGCTTTTCTATTTTTTCCATCCTGACTTTTCTTCTAAGCTTGTTGTTGACTATTTGCTCAAATTCTCCTGGTTCAACAGGTTGGAGTTAGCATCAAAATGAGCAGTTTCAACCTTACCAGGATAGTTACCTTCACTCCGTTCTACACAATAGCAAACAAATCTTCTCTGGAACTTGAAGTTGGAGAAATTGGTCCTAATGGTTCTCTTCCAACTAATAAATGGAATTATGTCTCAGCTTCAGAGGTAATGTTTCATGGTTTTTCCCTTTGATATCATTGTAGAAAAACAATTACTCTTTAGGTGTCACTTAAGGAAAGAGCAGTCCTCTAATGGAAGCTGTCTCTTCTGGTGGCATGGCATGGATATTTCACATCCCAAGGAACTTGAACAGCACTGGTTGCATATGTTGGTAGATAAATCAAGTCCTTCAGTTTAGGTAACTTAGTAGATGTAGATATGTTCATCAGGAGATACTTGGGTATGAACTAAGGCATGTGAAATAGTCTTAGTCACACAAGCCCGTTTGTTTTTACTGCTGGCTTACTGTATTGAACATATATGAAATGTTCAAGTATATTTCTTGTCTTACAGTGTCTTCCATTTTGGCCTGAAAACTCATCTGGTGAACTTTGTGTAAGAGTAATTGGCTATGAAAACTTGTCCAAACCATTCCTGTTTAAAGCCCAGGATAATGGTACTCTGCTGAAACTGGAAGAATTGGTAAGACTGACTTTGTGTAGTCTGTTTTTAATATTCCATTTTAGCCCCACGGTAACCTGACACACTGAAATCATCAAGATCAAAACCTTGTGCCTTAAGGTGTGGGTACACTGCACTTCATTCAGTTCTGTTGCATAAAAAAGGTTATGAGTCAAATTTACAGTGTTGTTAATATTTTCTGTGTAGTCAAATTGATTTACTTGTGACAAGCTTACAGGAAACTGAGCAGCTCTATTGCTGTTATGTTACAATGGTTACTGCACCTCTGATGTCTGGGTTTTCTGCAGAGGGTATGTCTTGGATGCTTTCAGTTTGTTTAAATAGTTAACAGAAAACAAATTCTATTTTAGGATTTTTTGATAAGCTATTACATGTTGGAGACGCACAGTTCATGCTTAAATTAATTTGACTCAAATGAAGACTATTATCATTTCAGAACTTACCCGAGCATTAGGGAATGTGTTTATAAAGGTACCATGTTCAGTAAAGTCTTTGGAGAGAATGCTTATCATAGTTCTAAGTTGAATTCATGCATAGAACAAATACTGGGCTTTGTCTGACTTCCTCTCCAGAATGGGGGCTTGCTGGTAGATGTGAATGTCTCGGAGCATTCTACTGTGATAAGCTTCACGGATTACCACCAGGGAGCTGCCCCGGCTCTGATTGTTAACCACACCCCATGGGACTCTCTCAGATACAAACAGAGGTATGTGAGGAAAACAATTCTCCACTGGTTGTTTAACCAGGGGATATCCTGGTTAAACATCACCAAGATATCACATGGATATCACCAAGAGCTGGTGAACCGACAGCTGGACTTGTCTGGGGTGAAGAGCTTAGGCCCTTCGTGCCTCACCGCTGGAGGGATGCAGTGTTTAGCACCGGGGTTTGCTTGCACCCCTTCCATCAGTGCTTTTAACCAGTGAATGCTGTTATTTCCTTCTTTTCTTTTAACCTGCAGCGGATTACAAGAGGTAATGGAGTTGAAACCAAGGCAAGTATGCCTGTTTGCCTGGACAGATCCAACCAAGCCAAGAAAACTGACTTGGGCCTACTCCCAAAGTTTTGGTGAACATGACCTACTTAAGGTAAATTGCATAAGGGGAGAAGAAAATGCTTAACTAATTTAGGACTATTGCAAGATTATCTGGGAGAAAGCTTCCTCAGTAACTTTGCATCTGTCTCATCCTGTGAGAGACTTTATAGCTACTGTCAAGCAGCAAGATGTTGGATGTTTAGATTAAATAAAGTTCAGCGTGTTTGTCTCTAATTAGCTGCCCTCTTGCACCTTACACCAAAATGAATTCTTCAGAGATGGCTTGGTTTTGCTGTTGCGTAGCACAGAGTTAACAAAACTGAAAAATTCTAGTAGCTAAAAGAAGGGACAGGAAAGCAAGCTTGAATTTCAGTTGCGCTGGAAATGGGTTTGATTTCACACACCTGAACTCAGACAGAACCAATTACACTGTGCCTTACTGTATTAGCACTTTCTTGGGTCAAATTCTTCACATTTAAAAATGGTTTTAGTTTGAAACCAATTTCCTTGCCATGTAATTATGGTTACATTCATGATTCTTTGGAGCTTTTGAGAAAAGGGATTTAATTATCTCAATTTTGCCTTACAAAATAAAAAATAAGGAGTATCTGCTTTTGAAGAGCAGAGATTTTAGTAATTGTCTGGTGTTACTGTTTCATGGTATATGATTTATTGCCTTCTCCTGCCATCATGTTGGATTCCAAGCCTTTTCCTTTGCTCGGAAGGCCTTTTTTTCCTCATGATTTCCAATATTATTCTAAACCACAAATACTGCTGGAATGTTTAGTTTACAAAAGGGGGGAAAAAAAAGTCCCAACCTCCAACATTTTTAGTGTTAGGATACAAGGTGCAACCAAGTCAGCACAATGCAGTGAACTGAACAAGCAGGAAAAACACTGAGTTCTGGTTTGTGTGTGTCTGTAAACTTGCTTATAAACATAGAGCAATGTCATGTAATACACTTTTTTCCCCCCTCATACAGGATGACTGTGGCCAGTTCGCCTACAATGCAAATACTCAAATTCACTGGGTGTCTTTCCTGGATGGACGCCAGCGAGTGCTGCTCTTCACAGATGATGTGGCACTGGTTTCTAAAGCACGGCAAGCAGAGGAGCTGGAGCAACCTGATCAAGAAATAAACTTGTCAATCCATAGTCTTGGACTTTCTCTAGTTAACAATGAAAATAAAAAAGAAATTTCTTACATAGGAATTACTAGGTACTGCACATGGAAGTGTAAATATTCTTTTGAATAATCAAAATCTGATAGCATTTTATAATTTTAGTAATAGAATTGAAGGGGACATGTTTCAAGTTAAATTAAGTGAAATCTTTTAAATTAAAAGATTAAGTTTTGCATTTACTCCTATTGTGGAATTAGAACCAATAGAATTTAATTGTCTCCTTTTTTAGCTTATATTAAAAAAAGACAGAATAGGGTTTTTTGAGGCTGAGAAATTAGAAAAATATATTTTACATAGTTTGCATGCACAGGAAAGGTATAAGTACTCTGAAATTGTTAACTTTGTTAATTGTCTTGCAGTTCTGATGTTGTTTGGGAGCGGAAACCAAGGCAAAAGTGGAAACCATTTAATCAAAAGCAAATAAACCTATTGGAGCAAGCATATCAAAAGTATCTCTCCAAGAGTGCTTTCCAGGGTCCTGGTTGGCATAAACTAGACAGCAATACTGAGGTATGTATTGAGTTTCATTGTTTAAATGTTTGCAGAACAAGTGCAACAGTTAAAACAGGTTTCTGGTTTGCTAAGTTGGGATAGATGCTGTGTGAAGAGAACTAGAAACAGGAGGCAAGATTTTTATTTAAATAGTTACACATTTTACACAATAGAATATTTTTGTCTTGTGGTTATACTGAGGCAGTATTGAGGTATTATCCAGACTTGTATTGTGAAGTAAGAATTTCAAAGGATTTTTCTTTTGTGTGATAGAAAATGTTGCTTGGTGTCTAGATGTTAGTTGTGAACCTATATTTACTTTATATACCCAAAACTGTTTGCAGAAATTTTGGTTTTAGCTTCTTAATAAGGTGCAGTTCCGATTCCTTGATACGGTAAAGGAGTCTGCCGTGTTGAAGGAGTCTTGAAATGAATCCACTTACCCAAGCTTGTTCAGACATCAATTATACATACCTGTATTCCATGCATAAACAGTGTATTCTAATGGCTTAGTCCAATACAGCCATTTTATAGTACCATAGTCAGGCTTGTTTCCTATGTCATCCTTTCGTTTGAAAAGCATATATATACCCACAGCTCTTTGAATATTTGAGTTTTGACCATTGCAGTAGTTATCTGACTAACTTGTGATTTTTGCTACTTATCATGCAGGTAATTAGATAGAGAAATTCAGTAGCCTTGTGATCTGATAATGAAATAAGGAAATACACAGGGTTTATTTGCTAGTCTGTTAACTAGTAATGTAACATTTTATTGTTTCCCAAATTAAGCTGTGCCTTAGCTCCGCTTTCTTATATTTGCAGGTGAATTTTAGTAAATTTCCAATGGAAATGCGTCTCCCAGTCAGATGCAGCATCCGCCGTAACTTCCTGTCGGGAATTCAGGTTGAATTCAAACAGTCACCTCACCAAAGAAGCTTACGGGCTCAGTTGTACTGGCTGCAGGTACCAGCCCTCCTCTGGTTTAGAAACTAAACAGACACGTTAAGGCTTTGATTTTAATCATTTATGTGAAGAAGCATCTCCAAATCTTATGCATGTGGTGCTCTTCTCGCTGCATCAGAGTAGCAGGGGTGCTGTGATGGAAAAGTACTGCAGAACTGTCATCCCAGGATTTTGCAAATAGTAGGAAAGAATTCCACAAAACTGTGTGCTAATGTAAAGCAGGGTGCTATGATGGAGAGTTTATTTCCAAAGAGATCTGTTTTGGTGTTGTAAAACAGACCTCAACCTTTTTCAAAACTTGTTGGCTCTAGTTTTTATGCAGAAGTGTAACATTATTCTGCAGAGTGTATCTAGAGGTTTAGAGACCTTTCGTACAAAAACTGCCTGTCTGATGGGAAGGAGAGAATAGACATTTAAATGGCTAAATAATATTGCATACTGTTCTACAATAGTATGCCGTTATATATCTGCATGTAATATTAACACTGAATTAATGTGGAACACTTGCAGTAGATCAGCATAGTCCAGTCAGTACTAATAGTGTTGCTAAATTTGCCAGTNGCTTTTTCTGGCCAGCTGGTGGGGAAGTTTGCTCTTTCCTTTTATCTTTTATTTTGTTTTTACTTTTGCCTGAAGATAGTTTTCACTATACAGTCAATGTATGCCATCAGCTGCAGACCTTGTGAGTGAGTCTTTGTGGCTGTGGACCTCTCCAAGCATCCCTTGTGCAGTACTTGCAACCATCTGAGCTCTTCCAGCTAAATGACTAACATTCCACAATGATTTCAGAGTAATCCTTTCGCTCTTTCCTCCTGCCGCCCAAATAAGTAGGACATTCTTCTTGAGCACAATTTATAAACAAGTTTCTCAAGCCTTCTAAAATGGGAATTGTGTTTGATTATCACATCACTAAAATATTCCTGTGATTATGCAATAATTTTTTAGGTTGATAATCAATTACCAGGATCGATGTTTCCTGTTGTATTTCACCCTGTAGCTCCTCCCAAGTCGATTGCTTTGGATTCAGGTAAGAGAAAGCCTATAGTAATACCGGATTTATTCAGCCTTGAAAGTAGGAGCTTGGCAATTTATTTTTAGGTGTTTTTTTCTCTTTAGAACCAAAACCCTTCATTGACATCAGCATCATCACTAGATTCAATGAATACAGCCAAGTCCTGCAATTCAAGTGAGTGTAACAGTGTATTGTAATCTAATTTTAGAGATGTAATATATTTTAGAAGGGAACTTTGTTCTAAAGTTTGTTATACTATCCAAACAACCCTTAACTTTGGATTGCGTTTTTAAATGTCTCCAATGAAAAAGCTTTGTTCGAAAGGAACTTAGTTTTAGAAAATAAGGACTGACCACATGAAGGGATTGTTATGCAAATTCGTTATTAATCAGCATTATTTCCTTTTTGTACTACAATATCAGAGTTGTGTCTGTTTGCTGTGCAGTGCTGGCCAGGAAGGACTTCTAACTATAAACTGACAGTTGATATTGTGGATTGTAAATCTTAATATGTGTCACTGCATAGCAAGACTTCCCTTGTGTAGCGTAAGCATGTAATATTTCAGTTAAATTTATAAAAGTATACATTGTTTTTCACATTTTAGGTACTTCATGGTTCTTATCCAGGAAATGGCGCTGAAAATTGATCAAGGATTTTTAGGAGCACTTAGTGAACTTTTCACTCCATCTACAGACCCAGAAGCTGAAAGACAAAGGGTAATGTATGAGAGAAACTGATTTTTGCTGGAGTGGGACCTTAAATGATGGAGGAATTTAGGTGAATATCAATATAAAATGAAATGGAAAAATTGCCCAGAAATTTTGTGTATATTGTGGGTTGTTTTTTTCTTTGTTTATCCTTGGATTCGTTAGCACACTCTCATTTAAGTAGTTAACTGTATTTGACTGTGATTATTTTTTCTACTGTTTATTTATATATATAAAAACACATTTAGATATAATATGATTAAGTGTATTACATATATGTGGATGAGATTAACTTTCTTTTTTATTTTTTTAATAATGATACCAGTCTAAATTAATTCAGCAAGATGTGGATGCACTTAACACCGAGCTTATGGAGTCTTCCCTAACAGACTTGTCAATGCTCAGCTTCTTTGAACATTTCCATATTTCTCCAATTAAGGTATGCAACAGAGAGGTTATTGGTTAATAAGGCATCCAATTAGTTCATTATAGTAAATACATCCCTAGTGGGATTTTATGTTCTCTAGAATTTAATACTTTGTTAGAAAACTTCCTTTGTTGCCCATGAGTACAAACAGACCTTTAACCATAACTAAATGGGAAGAATCAGTGGGTATAATAATGCTGAAAGCCAGATGAAATACTGGCCTGAAGGTATCCAAGTAATGTATCATAAGTTGTATTAAAATACACTTCCATGGGATTACCTTAATATCTCTCTTGAAGCAGTTAGATTTTTTTGGAGCAAGGGAAGAAAAATTATAGCTTTCCTCAACTTTCACTACTAATTTGTTTACATGTGCACCACACAACCTGTCTGCTCTGGTTTGGCTTTTCTTTGGTCCTGATTTGCCTTGTTTTACCAATTCTGCCTTGACAGTTGCATTTGAGTTTGTCTCTGGCTTCTGGTGGAGACGCATCAGATAAGGGGGAAGAAA
>WEIT01027576.1:369929-381315 GCA_013389985.1 Dryoscopus gambensis | reverse complement strand
GACAACAGCTTATAACACTGCTTTTGTTTTTTGCCTTTTTTCTTCCCTCTCATCATTTAGTTCCTGAAACAGATGTATGTTCTTGTACTTGGATTAGATGTTCTTGGAAATCCATTTGGTTTAATCAGAGGTTTGTCTGAGGGAGTGGAAGCTTTCTTCTATGAGCCATTCCAGGTATGACTTCCTTTAACTGTGGTTCTTTAACTGTGTCTTTATAGAAGGCTGATTGAATGTACTGGTAGGATTATAGTTTTGTTCAAGTCTCTGTACTGCACACCCTGAACAGGCAGGCAGCAGTAATTCTTTAAAGTGAGTTTCAAAGAAGTAACCTATTCAGATGGCCTTACATGCATTGGTGTAAAGGAATTGCTAGTTTTTCTTGAATAAAATGCATCAATTGTATAGTTTTCTGTTAACATAATAAACTTCATTTTCAGGGTGCTGTTCAAGGACCTGAAGAATTTGCTGAAGGCTTGGTGATTGGTGTTAGAAGTCTTCTTGGGCACACCGTGGGTATGTCATACTGTTCTTCTTTATTATTTTTCTAGTGAGTATTTAAGGTTGTCATACTGTTGCCAGTATTTGTGATGCGGATGATTCACACATAATTTACCTGAGACCATCTAAATGTCTGTCTGTAGACTGAGCAACCAAAGTGAGAAACATTGCATAAATAACCTAATTAGTAACATGCTCTGGATAAATAAAAAGCATAATTTTACTGGTCCTAAAATGTCTGGAGAAGCCTGAGAACTGTTCTATTACAATTACCTTAGATTTTTGTTTAGCTATGTCTTAACAGTAATTAGAGAAAACACTATTTCATCCAATATACTATGTAACATGTAGTGAAGTGATGCAAGTGTTCCCTTTTGCTGTATCTGTGTGGATCAGACCAGATTCTGGAGTCTTCTCGTGGACAACATGTGGTATTTGCTCTGTGTAAATTCATCATGTCTTAACTGAATACGAAGGGAAATTGCTATGAACTTCTTGGCTTCTTGTGCGCTGTCTGCTCTTAAGCCATGAAAGCACATTAACCTTGGCTTTGTGCCCTGTTTCCTCAGGGGGGGCAGCAGGGGTGGTGTCCAGGATCACTGGTACTGTTGGCAAAGGCTTGGCTGCCATTACTCTGGATGAAGAATTTCAGCAGAAAAGGAGAGAGGAAATGGGTCGGCAGCCAAAAGACTTTGGGGAGAGCCTGGCCAAAGGAGGAAAAGGCCTGTTACGGGTATGGATTTGGAGATGAGTGTTTGGTGTGCCAGCTTGGGATCCATGCTTGAAAACTACCTGCTAGAAAGTCTGGTATCTTCTTTGTCAGTACATTAACTAACAGAAGAGACAGGCAGTAATTGTAGAGGAGACTTGGTGTAGTGCATCAGCTGTGGAGTTTGAGATCATGTTTCTGGTCAGTCTGAGGAACTGAAGTTAGGATCTAGAACAGGAAATAACACCAATTTCTCCTGTGAATTGTATAAATAGATAATTACTCATGTTCAACAAATGTGTCAGGTAATAAACTAACTGGGCCCTTACTTGAAATGACAATTGACTGCAAGGTCAAGTCTTTCCCTCAGTTATAGTTTTCTTTAAAATAGTAGAGTAAGAGAAAATACAAAGCCAAAGCCCCCAGCCAAACAGCGTTACTGATACTAAACTTTCCATTATAAAGTTTTAAAATAAGGATGTGAGACAACAGATTGCCCAGCTGGACTGACAGCATTCCAGTTTCTCACTGGGAACTTAATTATCTTTGTTTTAGGGTGTTGTTGGAGGTGTCACAGGCATCATCACTAAACCAGTAGAAGGTAAGCACAAAGGCTGCGCTGCACTGCTTAAGTGGTTTCTCAATACTTTACGATTTATTTTGTAATGTTAAGAAATATTAATCTAAGTGTGGTGATGCGTAGGCATAGCAAGATTTTTATATTTCTTATTCAAATGTGAACTTACACGATGATTTCCTCAACTATCTTCCTATCTGTTATTGGCTTTACCACCTTTTAAAGCTTTAAAGTAAAAATCACCAACTGAAAAGGTTTTTGTGACTCCAAAAGTCAGAGAAATTTTAAAAAGCAAATTTGGTCTTATGCCTGAAGTCAGTATTTCATGAATACTGTTCCTGTTACTTCATGAATATGATAGATATGAGAAATACTCATGATAAAATGCCTCTTATTAACCTTAAAGTCATGTTGATTGTGAAAGTGCTGGCAGTCAATTGTTACTGTGATATTTTACAGCTTTTGGGTGATATGTAGTCCTTGTCTCTTTGGTGGATGAACACAGCTGCTTTCTGAACACTCCTTTGGCTCTGCCATAGTTATGTATCACCGGAACTATGTAATTTTGAGTTAGAAATAGTTAACTCCTATCATACTTGTGCATCTTAGTGTCTTCAGACTGTTTTGTTATTACTGTCAACCTGTGAAAAACTAATATATAGCCTATAGTCCAGACTGAAAGTGTGAGAAGGAGAATCTTGACATCTTGGTTCTGGGCCCTTCAGAGGCTGGTAAGGTATTAAGTGAACAGTGATGTGTCTGAGCACACCAGGAAGCAGCGGGTGACTTTCCACACGCAGCTCTTTGTACAACAGGGCTCTGCAATCAATGGCTGTGGGCTGCTTCCAATACAAAACAATTCCCCTGTAGCAGTAATGGTTTAATTCTGTTGTTAATATCTTCAAGTAGGCCATGAAAACATTTAGTTCTTTGTTTCCTTTCTTTTAAAGGGGCTAAAAAAGAAGGTGCAGCTGGATTCTTCAAAGGAATTGGAAAGGGGCTTGTAGGAGTGGTAGCCCGCCCAACAGGAGGCATTGTAGATATGGCAAGCAGCACCTTCCAGGGAATTCAAAGGTACAGTGCCAAGAGGAGCTTTTGAAATACTCCCTCTAGGCTGGATACCAGGTGATAAAGTGCTCCAGTAGTGCCACCCAATTATTTGTTAAATACAATAGGCAGGATGATATGTGGGGTTGAGAAATGTCCAGTAGCCTGTAACAAATGTATTTTATGATGGTGAGGAAATTGCTACTTCAGAGAACATGTTGCACAGTTGAAGGTCAGGTAGACAATAACTAATCAGTTGTTTCCTTTTGCTCCTTCCCCTGATGACAAATGTCAGTTAAATTTACTGTGAAAAACAGACCACTGAAATTTTCAGAGTAAAACTTCCCAGTTTGAGCTTTGATTAGAAGTGCACATCAGGGGCTCCTTGTGTTTTACGGGGACCTTTGGATAGTGTCTTAATAAACTTGAGAATCCTTAGTGAATTATCTGCATTTGGGAATAAAGTTCTCCAGCTTATTCTGTAGCTGTTTAATTGGCTACTGCTACTTTTGATTTATTATTATCAGTGTGTCTTTACTATTTGCATCTGCAGGATAGTCAGGATGTGTAAGTGGGATGAGTGGCAAGTGAAAGGGTGACTTTTTAAAGGTGTATTGGTGAAGCTGAGGATTGTATGAAGCTTACCAGAATGCTCTTGCTCTGTCTATGGCAGGGTGGCAGAATCAACAGAAGAAGTGTCAAACCTCCGTCCCCCACGCCTCATCCGTGAGGATGGCATCATCCGGCCCTACGACAGGGTGGAAGCTGAGGGGTATGATTTATTTGAGGTATGTTTTGCATTGTAAACACAGTTAAAATTCTCTAACCTCCAGGGTTCCATAAAGGATTAAGTTGCAATTGATCTGTAGCAATCATTATCTGAAGGAAAAATTTGCCCCAGCCTATTTCATAAGGCAAGCCTGGACAGCAGGGGAGGCCCAGTGCTTGGAGGTAGCTGAATGCAAAAAGGAAGCTGCAGCATTGCTGTTATATGGTCGTCTCCATTTTATGTTCTATAATCACTTGTCATGCTCTGGAAGGAGGTAGTAGGATTAAGAACTATTAGGATTAAGATTTAAATATGTGGCAAAAACCCCATTTTGATAGTTCCAAATTTTTGTCTTAATAACAAAGCTGAGGTTGGTTTACAAACTAAGCAACTTTTAAAAAAGATTAATAGAGCTTGAATTGTTTGGTTGTATCAGCACTTAAAAAACTGCATGAATTTTCAAAATACCACTGTTTGGTTTTTCCTTATGTTATTCATAACAGCAATCTGTCATAGCTACAGGCACTGTGCGGACTCCTAGCCTGCTTTCTCATGTGGATGTGCCTAACATATGGAAGATGAATAACATGAGTTTTCAAGTTCTAGATAGTCTGAATCTGGTTAATTTATATTTCAGACTTCGTGTTCTTAAAACTTACCTCTAAATGCTTATTTTGTTGCTAAAAAGTTAGAGTAAAGTAACTGCCTACATTAACATTTTAAGACCAAAACTTGGATATTTGCTACTTGCTTGTAGATGGTCTTTTAATCCTTATTCCCTGTTCTATTTCTAACATGTCTTTTCTTTCTCCTTCTCTCCTGGCATGCAGCAAGAACTGGAATAATGGAGTAAACATTTTCCATATTTCTTGTCTATTTCTGTCATGGCTTTTTTTTATCTGCCTTAAGTACTTAGATAAAGGGCATGATTGCATTTACCATGTCCTCTCCCCTTCTTCCGTATCTTTTCTGTGTAGCAGTTGAATAAAATGGTATTTCATGTTGTCCAGGCTAAGAAAACAAACTTGAATAATCATCTTCAATAAGATTAGATGAGTGAGTCAGATGGGAGAGACAGGGAGAGTTTCTTGAATACTTATTTTTCTAGGGATGCTTAGCTCCTTATGGATGGCAACAACAGAAGGCACCTGGAAAGAAGAAGCGCCGTAGGTTAGATCCTGAGTTCATTTATTTATTGGTGTTCTCCTAGAGCTAAGAGCTGTGGACAGAGAGGGAGAGCAACATCTTGAGCAATACTTGAAATAGTGATATTGAGTGGAATTTCTGGGAAAATGCTTATAATTTCATTATCTAGAAGTGCTGTTTTCATGTAAATGCTGAGAAAACCTGTACTTGTGGTTTCTGTACTATGCCATAGGCCTAGCTGACCCACTATGCCTTCAAGTTCCTATTACTGGTTCTTTATGAACATTTCTCAGTTGAAACATACAGCCAGCTTAGCTGACTCTGGTTTGCATTCACAGAATCTTCAGGGGCTTTGCTCTTCAACATAAATAAATAAGTCTAAACTTTCAGCTATTAACAGGAATTTACACACACACACACACATATATATAAAAAAAAAAGTATATATATTTCTGAAGTAAGTGATGCCATAAATTTCATTACTAATACAACATTGTAGAAATTAGGAAGCTAAGCTTAACAAACTGTTCTCAGAGCAAGTTTTTTGCCTATCATGTGGGAAAAAATGTTGAACAGAAGCACCTTTTCTGGTAATGCCTTTTAGAATTTAATGGTCAATTTAAAATTGTTCAAAAAAACATTTAGTGGGGGGGTTTTTTTCACTGATTAAACGAAACTAAGTTGTGATATACTAAGTAGGCCAAATTTTTTCTTCTTGAGTTTTTTTTTTTTTTTACTATGTTTTTTACATCTAACAAAAAGGAAAACATGGCAAAGTCACCACAGAAAATTTGATATTATGCAGTTCCTCCACATCTAGTATTTGTATTTTTCTTAAATGGTGTAGATTGGAACTGGATACAAGCCAGGAATGAATCCCCTGTATAGTTTACTAAATACAGTTTGTTTCTTTCAACAAGTCACTTAATGGAATACAGGAGAGGTTTAATGAACTGATTTTGATTTTTGTTCTAGAGGTCAGCATTGGGAGGGTTTTGTTTTCTAATGCAAATTAGAAGCAAGACAGGACAGTGTCTTTACATGAAATTGGATATTTAATGAAAAAGATGAGTCAGAAAGTCAGTTCTATGTGCATTTACAAATTTAACCGCAATAAGTACAAGTGCTGTTTATTTTTGGATCCAGTTTTGATCCTGTGTTACAAGTAGTTTAAGCAGAACCCACACCTTCTCAGCTACTTTAACTACATTTAATGCCTGTGTCCCTTCAAAATAAATGTAGGCTCACAGGGTGGAAACCTTATAAAGTTGCCTTAAAGAACAGATGTCTCAATACCATCCAGTGATTGGATGGAAAAATGTTTCACTTAATTACTTCTGTGTGGAACGTAGGCATTATAGCTTGTCTTAGGAGTGGTAAGGTTTTAAAAGAAAAGGTGCTTTTCCCACAGGGAAGTGGGGTTTTTGGTACAAACTGAGGACTGTACCAGGTGGAGTAGATCAGTTCAGTTGTGTAAACTCGTTTATGCAGTTCCTTGTCCCAGAAGTGCTGGATCTCACGTGCGTGGGCTGTACGGGGATGTGCTCAGTCAGCTCAGAACCTGAAGGGAAGTCAGATCTGCCAGGGTGCAGGCTGTGCCTCGGCTCACGGAGCGAGGCTGAGCGCACACGGTGTGTTTCGTTAAACATAAGTGCACAGGATAGCTGGAGATCTCAAAGGACAAACAGGGTAGCTCTAGGAGAACTGATTTGCAGGGAATCGGTTCTCATGAGTTTTAATCATGTGTGAGGAGAGTTTGAGCTGAGGTTTGCTGGAGCAGGCGGTGGGAGCCTTTGGCGTGGCGGGCCTTTGCCGAGCGCTCGCAGGGGCTGTGCCCGGTGAGGGGCTGCTGCTCACCCAGCTCCTCAGGCCTGGCACCATGTCACTCATACATTATTCAATGCCTGTGGCATTACTTTGTTTCATTTCCCAGTTAGAGCATGGAGCTTTATAAAGAATGCAGAACACCTCATGAATAATTGAGGCAGGGTGGTGAGACAGTGTTGTGTGGCAGAGCATAGACTATGCTGGAAATTGCAGATTCTATTTCTGGTTGACTCACTGTTCTGCTGTGGAAATTTGCACTGGTTCTTTCATTTCCATGTAAAATAAGAATGAGTTAACTTCTTCAAAGTGCTCTAGTATGCTCATAAAAATAACAGCTTTTGATAAAGATGTCTGAATTTTAAGAGTGTGCAGATCATGGAGTAATTTACATCAAGTGCAACCCCCTTTTTACATAATGCCACCACCATTGTGCTGGCATCTATCAGGTGGATTGAGAATAGCTCTGAGAAATACTGCATCTTTTAGGCACAGGCCTCAGTGGGAACTCTTACTTTGGTAACATATTGCATGTAAAATCTAAAAATACTATCGGGATTGTTTCTGAAGTTATGAGAAACAGGCTTTCTCTCCAAAGCTTTGAGTTTGAATAGAGAAACATGCTTATGAATAAATCTGTTTAAATATGTGGCATGTCTAATTTCTTCATATTCCACAAAAGGATTCAGAATATGGATTGCAGCCTTTGAATTAGTCTTCACATGGTGGTGGGTTTCCTATTTCCTAAATTTTTTACTTGTTTTTGAAACAGCTGTGGGTCAGGTAAAAAATGTGAGTTCATTTTTTCATTTTAGTCATATGCTGCCATGTTTCTCCTGATGTTTTGAAGACACTTTGAGATAAGCAGTCTTTCTGGCATCTTTTTTTCCTTTCATGTACATTGTACAGTTGCAGAGATTTTTAAGATGGTCAGAAAGGGATATTTTTTTATAGAAGATGTTGGTTTACCCTGTGGTTTTGGTTGCTGAAAAATACTGGATTAAAATGTATTTCAAAACATAACATCACTAGAGAGCAAGTCCAGGAAAACACTATGCTGTTGATTTCAGCTCTTGAATATTCATCCACTTTTGAGATTAAAGGATATTTTGGAGTCAGTTGTGATGTATGATGATGCTTTAAGATATTTGTTGAACTTTTGAATATATGAAAATAAAATGCAAATATAAAAAAAAGTTGAACCTTCTTTTAATTGATTCTTATGTAAGCTGATCTTTCAGTTCTGAGTATTTAAACTGCGTAGAGTTAAACCTGTTGATCACAGACAGACAGCTGGAGTCAAGTGGGGCCTCTGTCGTCATCTCATTGGCTTTATGGGTCCATCTAAGGAAATACAAAAGGATATGACTATTTACAAGAAATAACTGAAAACGTACTGAATTTTTAGTCCTTCCTCTTTAGCTCATTGTTACTAGTTTATCAGAAACAACTTGAGGAATTTACTGTTTATAGAGGCTGAATTCCACAGTAACAGCTGTAAAATGAACTGAAAGTCATCTTAATTTTGCTCTGAAGAATATCAAACGAATTTTGGGGCACCTCTTTGCAGGCATTTCATAAAGGTTGATCTGAAGTGCATGCACCCAGGCATTCTTCTTATGTTTCCTGTGTTCCTACACAGGAGCTGCCCATTTTCCCTTAAAACAGGTTGTATCATAAAAAACTGGTTGTATTGACCTAGAGGGTACAAAGCTAATATGCATTGACTTTATGCTTATATGACTGTCTTGCTAATTTTTGCTAATTAAATACTATTTATAAGTGTCTTTTTTTTAGACTTTTTGCATATTAGGAAAACCAGTAGTTGACACAGATTTATTCTCATACCCACTTTGAGGCTGGGTTCCCACTGGTAGCATATTATTAATTTCATACTTTTATCTCTTTCTGCATGATGTTTTGATGTGCATTCCTTTCTCACAAAGACGTTCAGGTGTCACTTTGTGAGTCTTGCTGCCTTTAATCCACTCTTACTGGGAGCTTGATGTGGGGCTGACTGTGAGCCTGTCTTCTGTGCTGGTCTGTGTTGTTGATGGAATATTGTAATCCTGGTGACATGTTCTAGGGAACATTTCACTTTAGTCAAAGAGTATACAGAATGGGAAATCTGAAAAAAAAGATCAGTGGTTATTTGCCAAAAAAATCCTAGGAGCACTTCAGTACTTTATTTCAAAACTTTTTCTAGATTTGTAGGTTGTCACTTGAGTTGTAGTTATCTAATCAAAATATGATGAGTAATTTTATCTTGCACTTTCATACACCTTTATGTGTTTTGGGTGTTGCATAGTCATGTCTGCTTAGTGCTTCAGAAGCCTGATCTTGAGGTGCATTGAGAATTTGTATCTTGATGGTTTCTTTCTGAGGGTCTGGGTCATGTTCCTTATAAAGGTACATGACCTTTGCAGGGTTCTTGAATGAAGCCTGCAGCATGGGGTGTAGCAGAATGAACATCATTAAACAATTACTAGCACAGGAAGGAAATGAAAGCTGGAGAAATAGTCTGCTACAGCAGTGTCAGTGTTCCACCTTTGAGTGGAACAGATCAGACTTCTCAGTGACTCAGCTTCAGGACTGAGAGCACTGTGAGAACCTGCCTTTGTGGGACTAAGAGTGAGGTAACTTTTCAGAAGCCTTTTGAATTCAAGACACCAATCTGATTTGATTTTTTTTTTGTGCAGCCCCCAAATTATTTTCTGTTTCTGTTTCAGAAGTTGCACATAAGAAAGTTGGAAAAAGAGGTGTATCGATACCACTGTGCAATTCCAAGAGGCAGAAGAGCAAACCTTATTGTTACCAACAGGTATTAAATTTTGAATGTTTTCTAGGGGCTTGACATGATTTCAACTTGGGGATTAAACCATCTGGCTAAGTCTAAACTGATGCTATTCTCTGCCTATCTATTTTCCTTCTCTATTTTTTTGTTGATTTTTAAAATATTTTATTTTGTTTCCTTAATGGAAAATGTAATCTCGTTGTGATGTCAGTGCTGGATACTAATTTGGGAAGACAGTTTACTCTGAGATCAGTGACCCTTTCATCATACTGGAGGGAAATATTCTGGTTTTTCTCTTTGGTTTTGGTCTTTCAAATTAGCTTGTGATAAGGGTTTGCAGTCAAGCCAGTGGTTAGGTAATACACATTTACAATCTTGTTAATTCAAGGATATTCGAAATGAACTCTTAAGTCTTTGTACCAGCATGAAAATTAATATTTAGCTCATCAGACGAGTTCTAGAATGCAAGATGTTACCAGTCTTGAGTTTGAGAACTCAAAAAGGATTATGATCTCCGTATTGCATAGGTCACCAGTTTGCACCTTGGCTGAAAGTATGAGAGGGACTCATCCATAATAACACCACGGAGGCTTCCCAGTGTGGTTTTTTAATAATGATCAGCACACCTCAGAATTCAGGCTGCAGATGGACAAACTTTTCGAGGCACTGACCAAGGCCATGAATGATAATTGAGCAATTTAGTTGTTTGCAGCCTTAGATAAATGTACACTTCTCTCCTGATCCCTGTTCTTGGCCTGTTCATACTGTGTGATGTCTTAGATCATCTATGGCTTTTAAAGACCAAGTGATTGTCTCGGAATGTATTAAGGAAATACGGGTCCCCTGTGACTGAGTGGATAATTTTAATCCACATAGAAATCGCCTTCTTAAATAAGCATTTTCATTTTGTTTTCTAGCAAAAGCTCTAGTCCCAGGGAGAAATTGAGTATAAACTTTTTTTTTTCCCTTGAACAGGAGAGTGATATATGTGAAAGAAGTGGAAATCTTAGGCCATTTAACAACAGAGTGGGATTACTTATTTGAAGAATTTACGCGTTACCCCTCCTATGAAGCAAATATTCTAAAAATTACTGTTTTGGTAAGAAAAGCATGTAAATTTTCTTCTATTTAACACTCACTAGAGGTCCACACATGCTTTTAACTTTTTTATGGTTCTAACTGCTAACTAAGGGACTATATGATAGGATTTACTGGAAGTTTCTTGAAGGTATGACAGTTGGGTTGGGCAGAGACCATGTTGAAATCTAACCTGAAGTTGACATTCAAGCCATTTAAGCAACAGAGTTCTTGTTTTGTGAGTCATCTGAAGCACATTTTTGTTCCCCTCTGCAGCAGGATCAAAAGATGTTCCAAAGAAAGGACAGTACAGGTCATGAATGTGTAAAGACAGTTCAGCTTTGGGATGAAGCTACAGCAAGGGTATATTCTTTTTTTTAAATCTTCTTTTCTTATGATATTGTTAACAATTGTTGAAACTCAGTGTGTAAAAAAGATGGTAATGTTCAGAGACTTGTTAGAGAATAGGCTGCTGTGCTTGAGGACCATTTACCATAGTTTCATGTTGAAAAATGAGTTTAACCAAGAGTATGATGAGACCAGATAGTCCAAAGCATTCAAGAGAGTTTATGCAATAATAATTTAATGTTGAAGTTACACAATCTTAGGCTTTGTATGTTAAAGCTCATTAAAGGAAAATAATTCCAGTATCTAAAGTACTAAGTTGTATTAAATTCCCTATAGCCTATAGGATTCCACGTATCTCCTCATTATTTCAAGATCATCTGACTAAACCAGTAAGTGGACCTTGTATGAACAGGCTTGCTTAGATTCCTCCCTCCTCCCTTCCCACACCTGGTTTTTCTACCAGTTATCTCTAAATATTTGTTCCTGTTGGTGCTGGGGAGGCTGGAGTATTTTGTGAGCCTTTGTTCTGTGGATGGTTGGATCTCGTAGGCAATTTACATAATCTGATCTATCGATCTGGGTAAGTTCCAGGGTACT
>WEIT01027576.1:344227-367250 GCA_013389985.1 Dryoscopus gambensis | reverse complement strand
TTCTGTCTTTGCTTTTTTTTTAAAGCAGCCTTTGGCATAGCTGCATCCTCTGCAGCTGCAAATGCTGTTGACTCTACCTGGGCTTTGCTGTCTGACTTTGGGAACTTCCTTTTCCTGTTCCCTGTCAGTTCTTTTCCTTAAGCTGCTGCATTTTGTTGAAGTGCTGGCTGAGGGAGTTAAGGGACAAGGAGAGTCTCTTGTCTGGTCCCCTAATTCTGCGCCCAGCAGAAGAACGACTGAAGAATTAAATCCTGTTTGGATGATCTGTTGGGGTGAGACAGTAACAGTATGTTTTCAGACAACCTTGATTGATGAATTTCGACCAGGTGCTGCGATGCAAGTGAATCACTTTTTCAAAGATTTTGGGATTTTGGCCCCTTTTTCTTTTTTTTTTTTCCTTAGTATCTGGCAACAGAATGTTTTTTCCATACTTAAAAGGTTTTATGCCTCTGTGAAGCTCTAGAGTTTCCAGTATTACTGAGCACACCAAGTTGCTCAGCTGCTGACATCTTCCTAGCCCTTTCCTTACAATAAGCTCCCAGAAGCTTTTTTCTGTCTCAAAGGCCATTTATTACTGAATTTTAAGACAGTAAAATTAGTGTTAATTGGGACTCCATAGGTCAGGCCTGGGTCCTTGCTTCGCTTCAGTTACTCCTTTGCTTTCTGGCTCATCATAGGTTTCTCCAGCTCTTCAAAAGCATTTTTTTCACAAGGTGTGGATGAATGTTTAGTCCTTGTGACTGTTTCTCAGTCTCTTGCCTCAGCTACAGCCTCCTGAAACCCTTCTGAAACTTGCTCAGTCCTTTGTGCCATGCCCTCCCTGCCCTGGCATGCTCAGGTGTCCCCTAGGTAAAGAACAGTACAGCCTTCCTCAGTGTACATCTATGACCTAGGAACCATTTTAAAAGGACAGTAGCAGGAAAATGATAATACAGGCAAGCTGTTTCATTGAAAAACACATTAATATGCTTGTGCTTGCGTTTTTAGAGCTACTTAATTCTTTTAAAAAAGAATGACCTGAAAACTTTTGAAATAGATAATGGGTATATGTGCTTTTCATGGGATGGTGCTATTAGTTCCACTTAACTGTGAGCTTTCTTTAGGGAGCATTTTACTTTGATAATATTCCTTGAATATCTGCCCAGTCTGGAGATGAATAAATATTCACATGCTGAACTGCTGTATTTTGAAAATGCAATCACTTGTTTACTAATTTCTTACATGAGCTTGGTCCATTTTGCTGTTACCTGTTCAAGGGGATTTTAGGCTCTCTTTCAAAGACAATTTTTACTGGATTTTATTTAGACTTTTTCCTCTTAAAATGACCCTATATTGGTTGGCTACTGCCAGTCATTCTCTACAGAATTACAGTAAGACAACCACTTAAAAGTACTTCCGTGAAATTCTAAAGAAACAAATAACATCACACTATCCTTAAAACCCCTCAGGCTGTGGAATATCCACCACTACAGATATTTGCAGCCTGAGTCCACATGGTCCTGGACAATCTCTCTGGCAGCCTGTCTGGACTATGCAGTCTCAGGAGATGCCTTCCAAGCCCCGCTGATCTGGGATTCTGTCACAACAGGAAATCTGAAATACCCCCCTCTCCCCCCAAAACCAAAGAAAATCATCCAAGATATGAGGTTTTGTGTTTCCAGTGATAACTTAAAGTATGTGCATCAAAAGAGCTTCCTACCTCTCACCATCATATTTAACCATTTTCTCAAAATTTGCAGAGCCTGGAAGATTGATTGGTTTGTTATAGGCACAGAATAGGGAGGGGTTTAGTGGTAAGAGAATAAATAGTTTTAAAAGGGATAAATTGTGAAGTTGAAGGAGGGGATAAAATAAGTAATTCACCTTAATAATCAAGTACCAATGTTCTTATTTCATTGCTGACAGTAAATAAGCTTTTGTTGTAGTGGAGTAACACAGATTACAGTAGGTACATCCTAATCTTGGGCTTTGGTTGGCAACAAGGATTATTTATATAAGGGTACCTTGGGTCACTCAGATATTTAAAAAGAAAATGAAAAAAGATTTAATTTTAAAAGTGTAAACTGACTTGTGAAATCTTTTGAAACTAGCTAGCATCTGTCTGACAAAATAATTCTTTCAACAGCTTATAAAGTTGCATTTAGTCAAACCTGAGTGTGAAGACTTAATTTGGAATAGATGCCAGTGGACTGACCAGAGAAGTTTTAACATAAGAAACAAGTGGAGGGATTTGAGAATCAACATATACAAGCTGAAGTTGCAGTGGAAAAATCAAAGCTTTAATCTGTTTATTAAGATTTCCTGGACAAAGGTAGGCTTTGGAGGGAGAGGGCAGTTCCCAGTTGAACCTGTGGTGCCACAGAGCAGGAGAGGGACAGATTGAAGGGGGTGGGGGGGTGTGGGGGGGAGTTATTTTACAACTAGATGTCTAATTAAAATTTGTTCCAAGCATATGAGTATTTTTTTTTAGTTTACTAATGATCCTAATGCAATTCCATCCCTTGGATTATGGATCCTATTTGCATAATCACTAAGTAACAGTGAGGCAAATACACAGATCTCCAGACTTTAGCATTTATTATCTCTCTGCTGCAATTTGCTTCTGTTTTGAATTTTTCTAGATATTTGTCATCAACTGAGGTGGTAGCTTAATCTAGTTACCTCAGTTGTCTGAGGGAGAAAAGCTGAAGTGTGGAAGGAGAAATAACTCTTACAAGAAGAAAAAACTGATCTGTTGAAAGGAACACATGAATTTAAAACTTGACTCAGTTCACTGTATCTTTACCCTTCCTGTAAATTAACAAGTAAACCTCTAGTTTGACAACATTATATATTATTTATTATGAAATGAGATTGCTCATTGCCTATCCTGATCTAGTCTTCAGACTGGGGCCAGGGGAACAAGGGAGATGAGGGGAACTTCGTTTGATTTTAACGAGGAAAGGAAATTTGTGCTTGAATTTCAGAGAGACAGAGCCATTCCCAGATACTTTACTGGAGTCAGCAGATGGAGCACTGAAAATGCTCTGTATTGCTCAACTGACAACACTCAAATTCCAGTGCTGGTCTTGTGTTTGTGTCCATGTTGTTTCTGGACTCTGCTGTTTATCAGAGCTAAGTACAGTAAAGATGTACAAGTCTGCAAAATGCTTGTCCAAACCAAAAGGCTTGAAAAATAGGGAAGCAGTGCGTGCACTAAATAATCCAGAGATTTGAAATGTCTGCCCATCAGGTATGACATACATTCCTTTCACCTGTAATAAAAGCTTTATAGGTAAATCACTGAGCTGTGCAGGTCTGGTCTCCGCACTGATAAATGTGGCCCTGAATCTGCCCTTGACTTAGTTGATGTATGAGGACTGGATTGTGCTTATAAAGCTTCCTCTTGTGTTTGTCATCTTCACCTCTGGCTGTGTTTTCCCTTTCCCCTGCTGGGAAGAAATTTGCTGTTGACTTTTCAAGATCTATGACATTAGACTGAGGTGCTCATAAGGAATCCAAAAAGACTTCTGCAGCTGATCCCATGGCATTGTTTGCAGGTTAATTGTCAGTAAAAGCAGCACAAAGGGGTATAATCAGGTAACAAGAGAAAATGCAGGTTTAGTATAATGAGAAACTTTGAACAATTGAACAGCTAACCTTTTAGGACCTCCTTCACACTTTAACAGAGTGCACCAACCTTGAGTAACTGATGCTGATAAACAACAAGAGTAGACATTCTCTAAGTTGCTGTGGAATTTAAAAGATAAAACAGCTTATTACTTAAATCAGCTTTGAGTTAATTGGAACGATACTTTAAAGTTGGACTCACTGTAGCACAGCAGAAATCTATTGATGAGTGTGTCAAGGTTGCAAATAAAGAGATGCTGGTGTAAGTTGTTGTTCCAGTAGTTACCCACAAGGTGGGGGAATGAACCTTTGTATTTCACTGCTGTTGTCTCACAGCTTTCCTGCCCACCCTCCTCCTGCCTGGATACCACACTTTTAAATTAAGTCACCTGCTCGATGTGGTCAGTGCAGAGCATGGAGCTGTAAATCAGAGCCTGTCAGAAGCTTGTCAAGATGTAGATCCAAACCTGGAGTTTTACAAGTGTTGAAAAAACATACTACAGTGATCGTTCACTTGTTACTACTCGTTTGTACACAGTGTAATAAATAATCTGATTTGGTGCAGATTTCCATGGGTACTGATTTCTTTAGTGGGGAATGTTTTAGACTAAAAGCTTTCCTGTGTGGTTTTTACTGAAGTGTTCATTCTGTTAATGGTATTGTTGATCTGCAGGTGGCTGTGTAACAGGCAATGTCCTATTTTCCCTCTGTGGATCTGATAAATTCAGAGAGATCTCAGGCAGCCCAAGAAGCCATCAGAGAACTCTTTAACAGGGTTGTGTACTTTGTGATGTTTAGCTAAAGTTAATAAAAATCTGATTTTTCTGAGTACTTTATGGTAGATACTACACCTATTTCAAATAGTATTTAAAAATCTGAGAGTAATACTTGCAAGCAAAGCAAAAATTAAAAATCAGCAATATTATTTTGTGTTTGGGTCATGACTGCTGCTTCTTGCTTTAGAGACTGCCACTATGAGCTGCTGAAGAGAGCGAGGCCTCACTCACCTGTGGGGTTCAGCTGTAGGAGCCATCCTCGCACCCCGGAGCTTGCAGGGCTCGGAGTGTCGTGGGTGTTCCTTTGCAGCGTGCAAGAACTAAAGGTGCAGAAGCCCATTTGCTCTTTTTGTGTCTGTTGTTTGTTGCAAGTCTCTTGATTTGTCTGGTTTTAGGATCCTTTTCTGTTCCTTTCTTCTAAAGATTCTCTTCCCAATTCTTTGCAAAATAAGGCTACCTAAATCTTTAATAATTTGGCTGGATCTTTAACTGGCAAAAAAATATTTAGTGAGAGAATATATTCCTGGAAGGGCATATGGGAGAAAAGACAGTCTTTATTGTAGGGGAATTATACATTTTAAACCAGGTTATTTCTGGTATCAGGCAAAGAGGGCTCTCTGTGCTGGATTCTGAGGGCTGTTCAGATCCTTCTGCCATCACTCACAATTTCCTAACCTTGTAGCATTTAGGGCTTGCAGGCAAGGGCTGAGAACTGAGAAGGTAGAAAAGAGGGAGATGAGGCACTTGCAACAAGATTGCTGCCTTACTCCTTTTGTAGCCTCTGCCTGGCTGCTCTCATCCTAGCCAGGAGGAGACTATACCTTGTGACATTGCGGCCCATCTAGTATTTCCTGGGTAGCCAGCAAGTAACACAAAGATTGTATTTTAGTTCCCAATTTAGCCTTTTTATTCCTGGAATTCTGCTGGACATTGTGTCTGGGTTAATATCCGCCCTTTTTGCGGAAAGCTTTAAGGCTTCCTGTGGCACAAACTGAGCCAGCTATGGTAGCACAGGCACACTTGGGATAACCTGAGTAACAAATTCTGGATGGCCTCTCATTTCCTTCTAATAATTTCTGTGGCCCATGCCTGGCTAATCTAGAGACATTTGAAGGATTTAGGAGCTTAGAACAAAGGAAGAATGGAGAATGAAGAGTGAAGAAACTTGGACAGGCCAAGAGACTTTAGAATCATGTTCTGACTCTAGGACTTGCTCTCTGTGATCTGTACTCACAAAGTTTAAAACCCTCATATAACCTAGATGTCATAAACATTTATATTTGACTGGTAAGATGTTCTTAAAACTTTGCCTTAGATAGAGGTAACATTTTTTTTTTGTCGCAGATAAAAGTCAATAGAATTCTTCCAAGTTTGCTCTGTAGATGTATAACATGTTCTGCCTTACCTCTAGCTCTTAAGTTGGCTGTTTCATTGTAGAAGTTAGGCGAGCTGAAGAGTTAGTAGATTTTTTTTAACTCAAGTTGCACACTAAAGATGGGAGTTTCATTTGAATGAAGTTTTAATTGAAAAGTGACAGCTTTCCACAGTGGTTCCATTTTTGTTGTCACTGAAAAATTGAGTAGTAGAAAAGAAATTTAAAAAAACTATTTCAGCTGGAAGCTGAAATAGTCTGGTTTTGGAGTGTTCCAGTGTTGTCTGATACGAGATTCAGAGGCTTTATTGCTTCTGTTCCTTTCTGTCTGCTGAGGTTTTGACCTCTCCTGGGGCAGATGGATAATGCTCCCCTTGGCAGAGTGGACTCAACAAAATGCCCCAAAACCAGACACAGGAAGCAAAGAAGGGAGTGTGAAATCCTAGCAGAGAGGCTGTTGGCAGGCAGGCATTTGATTAATCCACCAGCAGATACATGAGTGTGTGGCATTGTCAAAGGCCTCTGCCAGAGGAGCAACAAGTAGGCAGTTAAACCTCCACGTCCTTCCAGTGACATTAGTCAGCCAGAAGCCAGTGTGCCGGAAATAGGCCATGATTTAGGATCCAGTCACCAGTGCACCTAGTGAAGATAAATGGATACAAAAGCTTTGCAGGATGAAGTCCGTCAAAGGTGTGAGCACACCTACACACTTGGGAGCAGGGCAGCTCTCCGCTGGCTTTCTGAGGAGTTTTGGGAAGAAAGGCATCTTCACATTTCAAGTTTATAAATATACAAAGAAAATGGTGTGAGAGCACAGCGTGTATCTGAACTGGGGCCACCTGAATTTCTAGCAGTTCAGTCAAGAGACTTATTGTGCATTTTCAGTGGAACCTGAAATAGATTCAGTTTGTGAGATACAAAGCAATACAGGGCAGAAGAATAGCACTGTCCTTGCAACACAGGTGAATGCTCTTACTACCAGCATTTCTTGAGAAAACTTGCTTTTCTTTAAGCATCCAGGACATCATAGCGTAAGTGATTACCTGCATAATATACTACTCAGCTGTTCCACCAGGCCTATTCTGTTACACATGATAAGGGCTTGGGAAAAACCTCTTATAATTAAGATAATTACAAACCGCATTTTTACTCTGAACTAAAATGGGGAGGAGGGAAACACAATATAGTCTTATATTTCTTTCATAAAGCTGCAGTAAATGTTTTAAGAGTGGATCATAAGGGAAATGACTTCTGTACTGAAACTTGTAAATACTAAAAGATTGGTGCGAGTGATGAAGGTGCCATGTACTAGTGAGTACTCATTTGTTTGATCTCTATTAGAATATAGTGATGATGTTAGAATACGACATTAAGAGAGTTTTATGTCTTTTACAATCCTGTCAGCTTGTAGAAGCTAAGTGACATACAAGATGAGGTGGCTGAGACCTCCAAAGAAGTTGTGACAAGAATAGTGTATTAAGGAGCGTAAAAATAATTTTGAGCTCGGAACATGGGAATGCCGTGAGAGTAGCAGACTTCTGCAACGAGACATATGGAAGGTATCTTAGCCACTTGATAAGCAATGCTGTAGCCACTGATCAAAATAATTTAAAGTTTCCTTTCCCAGGTGGTTGGCTGAGGCATTTTCTTTTCGCTGAGAAAGGCAGAGCTGGGGGTGACAGTGCTGCTTCGGGGTTGGTGTGCAGTTGTTAACACTGACTATGAGGGTGTCTTACAGCAGAGCTTTTATGTGCTTTTTAAAGCCTCACCCTTTAAACACTCTGGTTTCCCATCTGGCAAGCAGAATTGCAATGCTTTTGTAACTGACTGGTATTTGATGTTTAAAATTGTCAAGTAATCAAATGTAATTACTGTAAATACTGTTAACTCCAGTTAAATCTCTGTTCAAGTGATTCTGTGCATTGACAGAGCAAGTATGTCAGTAACAAGGGATGATAGATGTTTGTCAGTCCTTTGATGTTTTGTAAACATCAGGAAATATTAATCCCTTTACACACGTTCATGTTGGCTGATGCTTGTAAACTAAAGCGTGCCAAATAGATCTATCTCTTCATACACCTTGCCCCTCACTTCTGTAACAATTAGTTAGAGTTCCTGTGGGGCACTTTAAAATACAATAATAAGTGCTGCACAATATTTTAATAAACACCTTCACTGAAATCTTACCAATAGCTGGATTATGTCAAACATGATTTTTTTTTTTTAAGAAATAGGTTTAAAGACAAAGTTATCTTTTGCTATCCAGACCTCCTACTCATTGCCTGATCAGATCTAGTTCCTTATTACAGCAGCACACAAAAATTGGAATTGTTGTTTTTTGAAATATGTTTTTTCAATCCTAGTAAAAACAAAAGTTTAAAACTTAAGAATTTCTTGCAAAGTTGATTGAATGTCTTGAGGCAAACCTCCCAAGGATGGCACAAAAATTAAACACACTGGCTTGTTAGACTTCCAAATAATGTTATGCAAAAAAGCTTAGGAAAGAGTGTTCTTGTTCAGTTTTCATAAATGTAATGTTGTGTTACTATTTTGTTAATGGGAGGGAAAACAGATTAATTAAAAGGGTAAGTATGTTGTCATGTATTGATTTGAAGAAGAGTTGCCTGGATTCAGTTAAAAAATGAAATCAAAACAAGAGGCTTCTCTCCCTCTTCCCTCAACAAAGAATTGTGACACATCAATCAGAGCACCAGCCTCCCACATTCCAGGTAACCATATGCTGATGAAACTTTTCTTTCTTTGATTGTATCATGAAACCTTCAAAACTTAGTGGTTTTGTCCTAATGGATGCTGAAGGAAAAAGTGAAAAAGGTATTACTGGAAGAGGAAATTAGATTTTTTTTCGTAGCTGTGAATCTAAGCTGGGTTTTAGATTCAACCTGCTACTCTTACCTTTTCCTATTAAACCTTAGGGGAAAAAAAAGTGTCTGCTGAGTATATCAGATCTTTGCATGATACTGTGGAATGGAGAACATGAGACAATGCTGAATTCTCCTTGAGGTACCAGTATTCTAGAGAGGCTGGAGCTATATTTCTCCTGTGTGGGTGTTTGAGCATTTGAATTGGCCATCTGGGCCATGGGGCAGCAAACGGCTTAAACTTTGTTTTCTTCTTTGTGAGATATTTCTGTAACAGTCTGAGAATTAAACCAGGGTTCTGATCTGCAGAGGAAATGGAGATGGCTAGCTGTTCCTTTTTAGAAAAGATATAATGCTTATCTGCAGAATTTTCCTGAGAAGTTTAGAAGCATAGTAAATAAAAGCAGTGACTACTTTTAGGTTATATTTAAAATCAGAACTCTTTATTTTGTGCATTTGGAAGTCTACATTGAGTTAGTTAAAATCATAGCTCTGTGATCATAAGTAAATTCCTCCAGAGATTTTCCACAAAGTTTAAGAAAAAAGCCTTAAATTTAAAACCCAAAAATTAGTTATGGGTGTTTTACTTGTTTCTATCTTCTCTGTTGCCAGTGCTGAACCAGTGAGCACTGTTTGTAATACCTCCACTCTGACTCAATGTGCTGAAATTTGCTTTCTAAGGCATTTATTTCATATATACTATAAGAAAATTGGCTTTATACACTGATTATGCATAGCTTTCCCCAGACTTATTTCTAGTTCACAGTGAAGCTCACAGCATTTCTCCTGGGCAGAGTTTCTGTGGATACGTGTTCATTCGTGAGCCATCATGATGTGCAAAATGTGCAAGCATGTCCATGGCTTGCCTGGCCACTGCTTGACTTAAGTTCAAAAGTTTTCCTGAAAACCCCTCAGTTACAGAGCTTTCTGCTTGTGACAGTTCCTTATCTATCTCAATTTTGTTTCTTTCCAAAGAGACAATGATTTAAGATTTACTCTACACATAATGTAAATGATGGATGGTACCTGACAGTTTCCATTGTTTGTCCAAACAGAATATTATGTGCAAGAAAGACTGAACAATCAGTCCTGGGTTCAGTTCTGTTTTGGGCTGAACCTAGTTTTGTACACGGTGTGCATTTTTCCTCCTGACCTCCTAGAAAGGTGTTTTTCAGTGGTGTTCCTTTGCAGCAGGAAGTGTTAGCACTGGCAGTTCTAAGAAAGAAGTTGCGATACCAAGTTGTAATTACCTTGCAAAAACTTTGTTGCTCAAAACAAACCTATGGAGAGGCTGATACTGTTAATGAAACCTGATGATAAATTACTTTAAAAATAAGTTTTCCATGGTTTGATATTAAATTCCTCCAAACAAAGCCCCTGTATTCTAGCTGTGTTCTATGCTAGACCACAATGTCTTGGCAGTGGCTCATTTAAGGAAATCCACAAACATTGAGAAAGAACCAAGCTGTCTTTTCTTCTGGTCATATTTATTTTAAAATTTTAAGTACCAGAGAGAGGCAACTGCTGAGTAGTTATTTTTGGAAAGGTCCCCATTTGGGTTGCACATAGGCAGTAAGAGTGGAAGCTGTCTTAGGGAGGTGGTGTTCTACGTGGAACAATCTGTTGTGGAAAATATCTTCCAGGCTGGATCCTGCATTAGCCTTAGGAGAGAAGCTGGCAATCAGGTGCCATTTAGAGGGATTAAGGAATTAAATCCTGGTTTGTTTGCTTTGTTTTTGTTGAATGTTCATCTTTATTTCATGAAGCTCAATTAGCAGACTGTAGCAATTCAATCTTGG
The DNA here is from genome assembly GCA_013389985.1 of Dryoscopus gambensis. Classification (NCBI taxonomy): domain Eukaryota; kingdom Metazoa; phylum Chordata; class Aves; order Passeriformes; family Malaconotidae; genus Dryoscopus; species Dryoscopus gambensis. The sequence goes on along the minus strand of WEIT01027576.1, from coordinate 356,815 downwards.
TTAATTTTCTATCAAATCTGTGAAAACAGGACCACATAGTGACTGGGTTTGTAGGAATATGAGCTTTTGAAAACCCATTTAAAAATTCCTTATTTCAAGAGAATGTTTGTTACAGTGATGGCAGCTGAATTTTCCATAGTAGGGACAGTGCACTGGCTTGGAGATTTCATTACTCAAAATGGAGGTGAACTTAAAAACCACTTTTCTTTGTGAATAATTGCTCTGTTTCTGGTGATCAAGATACGCTGACAGTTAAAAAAATAAAAGGGCAATATCTTTCTATGAAGACAGCAAGTCCTACATGCACGCCAAGCAAATCAGAGCAGTGACACTGTCACAATAAAGCAAATGCACTACTTAAATTTCACAAAAGGTTTCAGCATTAGCTGATGCTTAATCTGTTACAGAAAGAACCTTGGAATTTTCTGCTATATTGCATCTGAGAAAAGCAAAGCATGGTCAGAATTTTTATTGATTTTTAGTAACTCCAAACTACTGGATGGGAGACACTAAAATGCCACATTCCATGTTTGTGACATGTTGGGCTCCCACCCAGCATGTTTACAGCTGGATGTGAAAAATGGTATTGGGTTTCGATAGGAGTAAAAAGGAGTGCTATAGCTTGAGTGCAGCTTTCAGAATGGTCTCATTAATTATGAAGAGATGTGCAGCCATATGCTCAACAGCTGACTAAGCTTGAACATCTCCCAGTGCTACTGGAGCCCTTGAAGGTTGAACTAAATGTAAACTTCTTTTTTTGCTCCTTACAGTCCCCCCAGCATTTGAGCTACCATAAGCTGATCCAAGTCTGAGATCTGACACTGCACTTCCAGAGTTGTTTTCACAGTAGAGAGGAAGAACCTAAGTGAGGCATGATGTTTGAGCTGGAATCTGATTGCATTGTTACAGTTGAGGCCTTCCTGAACCCGAATCTCAGAATTCACAACAGCTTCAGTGTTATTAACTGTATGAGTTGGGTCAGCAAGTACTTTGTACCTTATTTAATTATAAAGAGTCATCTTTCACTGGTTCTTACGAGCTGCTTTTGCTGTACAATTCTGCTTTCTATTCAAAGGTTTTGCCTCTTCTCTCCTTCGAGCTGTCCACTTCGGACATGGCTTCATTGTCAGTGTTACAGGTATCCAGGAGCTATTTTGCCACTTGTCAGGGCCAGTGATACACTAAAACCCCACCAGGAGCATTGCATTACAGTTGGAGTTGATAGCAGGTACCTGGCGATTACCCCATGTGCCAGTCACTGCCTTGTGAGTAAATACTGTGATTGCTTCAGTAAGTAATCATCCCGCTGCTGATGGAGCCGAATGTTTGCCCACAGTGTTTGTTCTGTTGTGGCAGCACCACTGTTTATGCAGCTATGCTTGTGAACAAAGCAAATAAGTGTTAGAAAAATACTTCTTAACCTGGTTCAGTTTCCTTGTCCAAGGCACAGTCTGGCCTTGCAGACGGCGGTAGCGGCACAACCAAATGGGCAGCCTGGGGGCAGCAGGAAGCAGCCAGGTGGAACCCCTCGAGTCAGGATGAATATGAAGGTGCTACCTGGAAGCATATCCTAAGCAAGACAAGTTAAAGTGTTTTGGTTTGTGAACAAAGGTTCTCTCTGGCATGTGATGAGTTGTTTTCCTAACCAGCCATGATCAGGAACACAGGAACTGTATGTTCTCTTTATAAGTGATGTCATAGATCAGAGAAATACCAGATCACCTCTTGTTTTCTCCTACTGGAAACAGACTGCAAGAACCCCAAAATTAATTAAAAGAAGAAGGTGGAGAACAGAGCTACGGAATATGTCTGGAAAGTAAGGATCTAGCCAGCGAACTAAAAGTCTTTTAGTAGATACAGACACACCAGGGTAGCCAAAACATAATGATTCTACCCACAAAAAAATTACTGCATTTTGCAGTGTGAAAATTTGCAATATGCTATACCTTTTGTGGCGAAGAAATACAAATTTTGCCCCTGTAAATTGATGCATTCCTGTACAAGTTGAGATGAATATGCATTAATGTAAATAATAAGATAGGCACTTGCCATGAATTGTTTTTTTTTTTTTCATAAGCTTGAAGTGTGCCATAGAATCATGTGTGCAAATATCATATTCAATAGTGTTGACAATTCCAATAAGTTCAAAGGCACTGTAAGGCAAAGCTGAAGAGCACCAAAGCTGAGTGTCTCCTAACTGGTCTGTAAGGTAAGCTGAAAGATAATGTCACTGCTTCAGGGGTGGGGGAACATGAGGTAACAGTAGGTGAAGATTAATCAGCTGTGGCCGTAGCACACCCAGCTGTCTGTCCAGCTCACCTTTTGTTGTAGGAAGCTTGCCAATAATGATTTTTAGGAGTGGTTTGCATGCTCTGACCTGGGAACCAGCAAGGGATAAGTCTGATTTCTGATTGAAACAAAAGACATATTTGAAATATAAGTTAGCTTGGTAAGACAATCTGGTGAATTACTTGGAAATAATATAATTTGTACCTGTGGTAATCTACTCCATAGCTCATATTCCAGCTGCTCGAGCAGCTATTTGTGTGTATGCAGAGTTGATGCAGGTAGTGAAGGTGTTATGCAGTGTTTGATCCCAACGACTTCCAGCCTTGCTGACTTGTAGTGTAGTCATATCTGAGCCATAATTCATGTTTGGCTTTCTACTGAAAAAGCAAGTCTGAAGCTTATGTTTGTGCTCAGCAGCAAATCCAACTCTGATGGCTTTACAGTTGCTCTGCTGTCCTCTCCTCTTTTTCTGCTTGCCAACATGCACACCAAAAAAGGCTACTGAAGATACGGTGCAGTCTTCTACTCTCTCTGTTTAGAAGTTATTTTATTGAGAGCTATTTTGTAGTAATATGTCAGATGCTAGGTATGTGTTAAGCTGACAAGGGCTGTTTTCAGCTGTCCTGATGGTGCCTGTGGTGTAGATGCTGGTGACAAAGCAGGCAAAGTGACACAAGCTGTTCTCCATGTCCAGTGGGGAGATTTTGGTGTTATATTACTAAATGAGTCTTGATTTTGCTACTGTAGCTGTCACAGGAACCCATGGCAGAGCTGCTGTTGCAGTCACCCCATCTTATTCCACCCACAGGGCCAGTCATTACCCCACAGGGAAAGAGAATGAATTTGTCCTGATGACTAGAGACAATTAGAAACAAGAACAAGGAACAGCCTTCCCTTCCCAGAAAGTATTGAGGGAATCGACTTGTTTCACAGTCAATACCCTATAAATTAGGTGCTGCAAAGCTTGTTGGAGATGATAGTTATGAGGATAACCTTATAAAGATTACAAGGTGGTGGTGGTGTTAAAAATGTGAGACCAAGTAGATTCCTGAGCACAGAGCTGGTAGTCTATTTATCCTCCAGCTGTGAATAAATGACACCGTCTTCTGGACCAAGCAACACCACGATGAAACCTTAACCAGCCACACAGGGGTTTAGCAGCTTGTCTGCATATCTGCAGGCACTCTGTTACTGCTATAGGAATTAAGTGAAAAAATCAAGGAAGGCTGAAAAACAGTTTTCCAGGTGGCTTAGTGCGCATTCCACAAGCTGATCTTTTGAACCTGGTTTGGAGCCTAAAGTCGATTCTGTTTCTCTGCATGCGCATGAAGGAAGCAGAGTTGGCTCTAGAGAGGTCAGGGGAAGGAACAGACGTGTCCTTGCACTTGTGCTCCTTGGAGCTTCACAAAATGTTCCTTTTTCCCAAAAGAAACAGGGGCATGGAACACAAGGGGAAGCTGCTTTGTGCAGCTTTGAGGTCTCATGAGGCTTCTCCTTCGTCCTGTCCCCTGTCCCCAGAAGGGAGAGAAGAATGGAGAATGCAGTCTCTCTTGGTGTTTCTGATGTGCAAGACAAATTTGCAGTGTTGTCAGGCATTTCTTGGATAATGGGTGTGAGCCCACTTCCTTGAGCAAAGGAACCCAGTTCAGTAAGGACTGCATGCTCTATCAACAGGTATAAAAAGATGTAAATGAGAATTAACCAAGAAAGTGATCTTTTAGAAGTCCTGAAATATCACTGCTTTCAGGGAAGGTCCCTTGTAGGAAATTTGTTTTTCAATTTTATATATAAGAATATGTATCAGAAAATGCAGTTACTTATTTCTTTTATGATATTTGAAATAAAAAATTCTTGCTTGATAATTTAAATAAAAATTCTCTGGGGTAGCAGTAGCACAAAGAATTTCTACTGTAAAAGTTCAACAGTAACTTGAAATGCATCTTTGCATAGTAGGTCAAATGCTTATGTTTATGTGGTCGTGTGTGTGTTGGTCACATTCATTAACTTTCAAATTAATCCCTCAAATACTATGGTTCTTAAAGGAATCTCTTCAAAGGCAAACTACCTGTAGGATATTCTGTTGTGAAAAGATCTCAGACTGAACATAGGTCTAAAAATCATTGTAGCACATGAATATTGTTACCGTCTACCATCATGTATTGTTACATCTCCTATGTATTCCTTGGAGTTCTGGGGTCTTTGTTAAACTGACAATTCTCTGTATAAATCTGTATTTATATTTTAAAAGTGAACAAAAATATGATCAAAGATCAAAATTGAGGAAGCTTCAATCCTTACTTGACTAATTATTTTTATAATCCTAGCAATTACAGTTCTTAAAAGCATTGATTTGTCCTGGATTCAAACTGGATTAATACCTTAAATGTCATTCTTTAATGTGAGAGACCAGGGGTGTAAAACTGGAGGAAAATGGAAAAAAAAATAATTTGTTATGTGCTTTCAGTTTTTTAACTTGCAAGTATCCTAACTTTCTAAGGAAGAGTTATCACTGGTTTGTCTCCAGAAGAATTGTTAACAAGTGGAAATATACAGGATATATGAGGAGTTTTTAAACCTTCAGTTTCTTATCTCACCAGTTGTTTCTTCATGTAAATTGTCCAGAGGCCTTTTCTCTGCTGTATGATGCAGTATATCAAATTGCATGGAAAAGGGAGAAAGCTTACCCAAACTTTATGCTTTGTGATTGAGAATCTTGGGTAAAAATATTCTTGGTGAATTCAGTCACTATTTTGTGATTGTTGCTTTAATTTTCTCCCGTATACATTCCAAATTTTCAGATGCAATAAATTAAACATCTGCTATACTCTGTTTTTAAGAAAAGCTGAAAATCTGTATTAAATAATGCCCACAGCAAATGTATTTGCCTTTGGCTTAGCCTCTAGCTTGAAGATTGTCCAGAATTTGATGTTATTCAAGGAACATGATTTCCATGGTTTTGCCTTGTTAATGCTAAAACATTTATATACACTGTGGTTTGGGCTTATTATAAACTTTAGTTGTGTGTGACTATTCCTATTCCAATAGGGAATTTTCCTATTAATGCTGAAGTGGATTTCCCAGTCAATGAGACTGCACACTCACTGTAGGAGATGCAAGGCCTGTAAGAGACTGCTGTGTCATTTGTATACTTATTTCTGACTTGGGATATTTTGTCTCTCTCTGTGCCAGCTGAGTGGCAATAGCTGATCTGAGGAAGAGTTTCCTGTCTGGAAAGGTCACTTAGGAGCTATTGTCGGCCAAAAGAAGCCAAAACAAAATCCAACTCCCAAAAAACCCCAGAACCAGCACTGATTTCCTGGCCTGGGCTGTTGTGTTGGATTCTGCTATTTTGAGTCATCTGACATCTGCCTTTTAATCACAGTGTCTGGGCTGTGTCTCACACTATTTTAGCAGTGGTTGCTAAGTGAGATACTGGGATGACATTTCTTCTTAGCTTTGGCATATTATGATTACATCATGAATCTCTCTGTCCCGGCTACTTTCATTTATCTAAAATTTGGCTTATTCTCACAAATGGGCATAATGATAGTCATTAGTGCTGGCAAGACTCAGCAGCTGCAGGTTTCCTTAGAGCAAAGTCCCTGGCTATTTTTCCAGTAGATTGTGATCTTCATTAATGCAAGGTTGTTCCCATTTCCTTCTTTCCTTTCTCCCCATCCCAGCAGGTCAACTTGAATAAATAAACTAAATTAAAGAAATTATTTTCCTTTTCAGTTGCACCTGATGTGCCATGATGCTACGTAATTTTGGAAGTGCCTTTTCTAAGAGATGGCTGCAAACAGCAGGGAACCCAAATGCAAGGTCTTGTCTGTCCGTGTTCTTTAAAAAATCCCTATCCTGGAGTCTGTTCTCTTCCAGCCTAACAACCTAAGGCTCCTTTGCAGGGGAGCTGGAGAAGGGGTGTGCCTGTTGCAGTGTTCTTCAGGCTGACAAATATGGTTTCCACTGAGCCAGTGCCAAGATATTTGGTGCCCAAACTACTGTGAGCAGTTGTGTACCAGGGTAAAATACCCTTCCAGCTCTTTTTGAGGAATACAGAACCAGGCTCATTTTAATGTAGTAATAGCATGTAAACAAACATGAGCCAGGTGTGCCCAGGTGGCCAGGAAGGCCAATGGCACCTGACTTGGACCAGCCATGGTGTGTCCAGCAGCACCAGGGCAGTGACCATTCCCCTGTGCTGGGCACTGGTGAGGCCACACCTCGAGTGCTGTGTCCAGTTCTGGACACTGAGGTGCTGGAGCGAGTCCAGAGAAGCGCAGCAGACCTGGGGAAGGTCTGGAGCACAGGTCTGATGAGGAGCAGCTGAGGCAGCTGGAGGTGTTTAGCCTGGGGAAAAGGAGGCTCGGAGGGACCTTCCCCCTCTCTACAACTACTGGAAGGAGGGTGCAGTAATGTAGGGGTCAGTAGTGACAGAATGAGAGGAAATGGCCTCAAGTTGACTCAGAGGTGGTTTAGATTGGATATTATGAACACTTTTTTCAGGAAAGGGGTTATCAAGCATTGAAACAGGCTGCCCAGGGAAGTGCTGGAGTCATACCCTTGGAGTTATTTAAAAGACATGTAGATGTGGCACTTTGGGACGTGGTTTAGTGGTGGGCTTGGCAGTGCTGAGTTAAAGGTTGAACTCTATGGCCGTGGGGGGCTTTTCCAACCTAAACAATACTGTCGTTCTATGATTCTAAGTGATTCTGTGGCGCTGTATGCTCTGCACCTCTCTAGGTGGTCAGAGCATGAGGAAAGGTAAAACTGGGAGTTGTGTGCACCAGGGGTGTCAGCTGGTTTTCAGCCTCCTGATGCTTCCATACACTACTTAAGCAAGGGAGGGGACTCAGACTTGTGTCACCTCCAACCTGGGACAGGCTTTATTGCAGAAGACCAATTGGCCAGGTTTTAATCCATCTCAGGTCTCGCTGCAGCTCTGAAGTCTCCCCTGTGTTTTTCCTGCAGTGCAGTACAGGCTTACCAGAGAAGTGGTCATGAACAGGGATGTCAGAAACAGCTTACAGAGCTACACAAATTTCTGGAGATGGAAGGATACACTCTTTTTCTTCTCAAGACAGTTGCAAGTATTGTATGATTTGGATGAAAGCAATAATTAATTCAGAAAATGTTTTTATCTCAAAGTACAGCTTTTGTACTGCCTTCTGAAGTCTGAAACCAAGTGATAAAAGGTCAAGGAAATACCTGCACCAGGGATTCCAGCTATTTCAAGTTTTGTTGAAATCACTGAAAAAAGTCCTGGTAAAAATGAAAAGTTAGCACCAAAATGAGAACATATCTTTCTTAGGAAGTGACAAAATAACTGTCTGTTAATTCTCCCATCTAAGCAGGAAATGGTAGTGTCACTTTGTGTAGTGTATTTCTTCTGTGTTCACAGAGCATTTGGTTAAAATAGAAAACCTGGTTAAAAGAACACAGTTTAGTCTTAAACTAGTTTAGCAACTTTTGCAGGAAACTCAGATAACTTTAATGCCCTGTTCAGGCATTGTTTACTTGACAGGCTTGTAACAGCTACACTGCTTGAGCTCCTAGAAGACAAAATTTGTTTCATACCTTGAGGGTGCAAAGTCCCAGGGCAGCAGATGGCCCTATGATTATTATTTCCAACCTGTCTTACCTGACCATTCCTTCCCTGTATGAACAGCTGTTTCATTCACTTCAGTGCAGCCCAGCCCGAGCGGCTATTTTTCTTCTGCCCTTTTCTTTGCACACAACATAAATCTCTTCTTTCCTTTGACCTGGCCTGCAGTTTCATCCACCTGTGCATGCCTTAAGCAATGTCAAACTCTTGCCAGATCCACTTCCCTTTTTCTAGATAAATTCTTTTGAAACTAAACTTTTTTTTCAGCAGTGCTGAATAGATAGAAAGTGTCTATTCACTTCTTAGATACTCGCCCTGGGAGTGCTCAGGGGGTGTGAATTTAGCCCACTCGCTCTGTTTTTGTGGACTCAGCCCAGTCACTGAGGGGCATCAGGCCGTGGGTGTTAACCAGTGAAGTGGGCCCACGTTCTGCAGCTTGGAAGTTTTTAGCTGTGCAAAGCACTTCACATAAACCAGTGGAGTTAATTTTGTCTCTAATATTGTGAAGGTAAATGTTCAAATTAGAACATGTCAGAATTAAGATGTTCCCAGACAACCTCAGGTTGGCCTCCTTATGAGAAAAGGCATTTATAAGGTGATTTTTAATTCTGTAATTACAAATCTTTTCTTCAGGACCTCATTTCATTTACTATGCAAGGTACTCAGAACTCAACAAATCAGCAGATTTTCAGTGTTTCATTTTATCCCTATTGCACAGGCTCATGTCCTATTTACTATGCAGTACTCACACTGTACTGAATATGGAAATAATGGTTTCCATGAGGAAATTCATTGTTCACAGTTAAGAATTTATTTTTGGAATGCCACTTTTAGACAAGGTGGAGGCATTCCTTTCAGTTTTGGAATGGACAGCTGGGGCAGACAGAAGTCTGCTACATACTTTACTGGATGGTGACATTTTCAGAACCTAATTACCCATCTTTTGTTGTTTTTAACTGCAGGGACAACTCTTATAGTGATTAACAGTGCTCAGATTCTGCAGATCAAATTACTCAAGCTGGATCCCCATAAAATGAAAAATAAACAGAAACCACAGAGATTCTGCTTTGTGTAGTTTGCACAGCATCACAGATTCCCAGGGACAGAGCCAGCAGCAAAATCCAGAGTAGGAAACATGACAGGAAGTTTGTTCTTTTGTGTATGATCTATTTCTCCTCAAGCTTTCCAGATTCTCTCAGAAAGGAAGAGAGGGCAAGGGGATGCTACAGGCACCAGCTTTCTTCCTTCTTCTCTCCAGTATATTTCCTGGACACTGTCATTTCATTCCCTGCTCGCATCATGCATTTAAGGACTTGCAGATAATGCACACAGGAAAGAAAACTTGCTGAAGTTGCACAGTGGATCTGAGCCTCTTTCCTTATCATTTTTTTAGGTGTCAGTCCCATGGAAATTTCCCTGTTATCACCTCCTTCAGCAGGTAAGAAGACTCGTGTCATGGTACAGAGTAACTTGTAGCACAGCAAATTTCTGTTGTTGTTGTGACTCTGTGCCTTTCTTTTATTATATGGATATTTCTTCCCCTCAATCAAATGCCTTGATTCACAACTGAGTGTCTGGCTTTATCCACTTTGAAACGCTGATAGCAGTTTCTTTTAGGTAACTTGAAATGCAAATAAGGATATATTTGAAACAAACTAATCCCTAAAAAGACTTGATGAAGTACTTGTAAGCTTATTTTTCTGAAAGCTGAGTCAAGTCCCACTTAAACATCAAACTGTCTTCCTGCACACATTCTACACAAAATAATGAGTAAGCGATGCTCTGAAAAAGCATCACCAGACACACTGCTGATTATGTTCTGTGGGTTTTATTCTTAAAGTAGAAACAGTGTTTTACTAGATCTAATTCTCTGTCACAAGTAAAAATATGTATTCCCAAAATAGGAGTATTGCATGGCAATTTGAAGATCTAGAAGATAGTAGCTTTAAAAAAGGAGCAGTTGCTCCTGAAAAAGTGTGTAGATCACCCACCTTCAGCTAAAATCTAGCTAGGTATAGGTATGTTCTACCTGTAGATCTGCTTCTCTTTGAATGCAGAAATATTTACTAGGAGTATTAAACAGCTGTAGAACTGAGGGGGTTTATGTCAATCTGTGATAGAAATGCAGTTTGTTTATTCATTTCTCTGGAGGGAAACCCCCACTTTTTGCAGAGAAAATTGGGGAAGAAAAGATGAATTTGCCTTTCGGTTCTAAGCAGAAGATCTGGAAATCATTCAGTGTCGGTTCTTCAGAATCTCTGGAAGACATTTAGTGAAGAAAGTGATTAATTGCACACATACATATGGAAGTTAGCAGGAACAAATTTGCTTATTTTTGATAAACATGGTAAATTGAAAATTCAAAGATGATGCACAAAGATGGTAGACCCATTCTAGTAATACAGTTAGATGGCATGGTGTATCCCTCTCATCTTTCTGAAGATACAAATAGAAGTTTATATTGATAGCAAGAAAAGGTTGCTTCCTGTAATGACCTGGATTTAATCTCCTGTATAGTAATATACTCGTCTTACACCTGCAAGCCCCTGTAAACCCTTAGAGATTACTTAAATGTGAAAGGCATCTGGTTCTGACCTGTGAACATGGGACAACATCTCGCATGTTTTTTGAGCTCTGCTACTTTTTCTAGGAAGACCAAGTTAATTTTCTCAGTACTGTTATACTGTGAAATCTTAAGTGAAGAGTGGTGAAGAGGTATTAAAATTAAATAATTTTTAAAATCCTGAATTTTTAAAAATAATCAAGTTAGGAAAACAGAAATAAATTTTAAATGTTCCACTGCTTGTACAAAGTTGCTTTTTCAGGCTCATCTGTTGAAATTCAAGTCCTGTCATTAATTCAACAGAGATCTTTAATAAGAACATGTGAAACAATTTACAATTAGAATTATTTTTTTTAACATAAACAGAAATTATTTTTTCCCCAGGAAGGACAAAGAAGGCTGAAAAAGCCATGTTAGGTTTAGTACCCTGCCTGAACTTACTGCCTTGAGGTGATGACAGATAATACAGTTCTTAATTGTAGAATTAGCCATGGAAATGTTACAGGAACCATTAAAAGTGGGAATAAGAACTACATTTAGAATATTCCTCTTACTCAGCAAGCATTATCAATTAGTTTTCACATTAAGTTTCATCCAGACCATAATTAATTTTCTTTTTAGTACCACAGATCAAAAATTGCTTTTGCTTTTCTTAAGAAGTTACAATATCAGAACAGCAAATCCTGGGGGCCCAATATCCTTCCTTAGCACACTGATTCAGTCTGGTTATCTTAGGTTTTGAGGTAACTGTCCTTAAGCCACTACAGGCACAAAACCTGAGAATACCTTAGCATGAAGGATATTCGTGAACACTATTCCTTAATATTCCTGAAGTTAAACATTTCAGCAGAAAATAGAGATATTCATTTGGTAAAATTTGATATAACTTCTTAGGTATTTCTAAGAGTCAAATGTGTATCATCAGTGTGTTTCTTCTGAAAGCAGGGGCAGAGTGTATGGACAGGGAGCTCCTAGTGTAGGGACAATAACTGAAATTAGGGGTCTTACATTCTGGCTGTGTGTTGTCAGAAGCAGAGTTCCTCCTCACAATATCATCTGCTGTGGAGCAGCCCTTCCTCACTGGGATCCCCTGTTGCATCAGAAAATTTATTGTGAAATCTCACTTATAACCCTTTACAAAGAGGGTGGATATATCCATATACTTTGTGAAGAGCACATGATGAGTTTTTCATGAATTCTTCATGCAGCAAAAGAACTAGAGTGGTTTCACAGTGTGAAAAAATTGATTATCCTAAATAAAATCAGTTCAGAATTCATTCACATTCTTCCTAAGGTCAGGCTCCTGGGCAGAACTGACAAAGAAAGGGGTTTTCTGCCCACCTGCTGATCTAAACTGCCAATCAGGTATTTGTGGCTCCCAGAGCAAGAAAGTCTGCCCTTTTTGTTGACAGAATCGTGTACTACAGTTTTATTTCATAAATTGCATTGTTATTGGACAGCAGCTGGGAAAAAGAGAAACTCCCAATTAAGGCTTACATGTGGAATGTCCTCTTGAGATGCTGTTGAACTGACCACGGCCTGCTGAAGCTGAGCTCCTCTGATGCCTCTCGTCTTGCCTTTCATGAAATTGTGCTCCTAGGATTTTGCTAATTTATGTTAAAAGCATCATGAGCTGTCTAGACTTAACACATAATCATACCAATGTGTTTTGCAGCTCTGCCCTGACAAACACTGAGCCAACTTTGTCTTTCCAAGATGCAGAAAACAGAGGACTGATTTAATAGGAAAATTCCAAGTTAGTGTTTGAATCAAAATGGAATTGTCTTAGTGGTTTAAAAATGTGAATTTAAACCTCTCTTGTATTGCATCTATACTGTATCAATACATTGGCATAAGGTTGAGGTAAGAATTAAGAAGGAAAACTTTAACATTAGAAGCAATACGAAATGTAAAATGCAAATGAATATAGATGGGAATTAGGCAAAGAATAATAAAACCAGGACACTAAACTTTTAAAATTCGAGTAATTGCTGTTAATGGAATGATGTGTGTTCTCAGTTTTTTGAGGGAAAAATTCTCCTTCTGAATTGAAGGTCAGAGTGCTTGCCCTTTAAAATGCCAGCTCTGGTACTGTTGTACCATTTCAAACTTTCATTAAGTAGTGAAAATG
>WEIT01027576.1:227265-344198 GCA_013389985.1 Dryoscopus gambensis | reverse complement strand
CATTTAGGAAGAGTTCCAGTTCCATAATTTGGAACTTTTAACAGGAGCGAAATTTAAAAGTTAAAAGGAAAAAGTAGCAGCAAAACTACTTTTGAAACTTAGACCTGGAGTCTGTTGCCTTGCACAAGTCTGTTTTTAGGGGTAATTAGTTATCCTGTAACATTATACATGTTACAGTCATAGGGTGGAGATTACAGAAAAGGGCAGGGGATGAAATACAAAAACTGTTTAAAAACTGTCATCTTAGCAACGCCAAACCAGTATTTGGTCTTGTGTATGCTGTTAAACTCAGAGAGAAGCTTGTCTTCTGGAGAAACCTCTCTATGAGACACTATATGTCAACTGCTCATAACTTCTTTCCAAAGAATACCTCAAATAACAAAACATAGCTTAATCCCTCCCCTCAGCTTCCTTCTTAAACTGGTTTTTCATTTTGAAGTATTATACCAACATTTCCTGGACCTGAATTCAACCAAGATGCTGCCTTGCTTCCCCCCACTGGCAATAAAACGTGTTTGTAGCTCAATGTTGACTGCATCTGTTGGAGGAGTTGATGCTGCTCTGAGAAGCTGTGCTGCCTGGGTAGATGGCCCTGTCACCCTGTTATCCTGATGTACTTGAATTGATACTGTTGACAACGGAGAAGTGTGTGTTACAAAACACACAAAACATTTCCTATCATACATTATTCTTCTCAATGCAGTTCTCTCCAATTAGCCTGTCTTCTTTCCTTGTCTGAAAATACAAAGGCACACAGAACATCAGAGGCTGATAAACTGTGATAACAGTTGCATAATGACTTTCATAAAATAACTTCTGCCATAAAAATAGCTGTTCATAATTGCTTCTGGGATATTTGAGTTTCTGATTCTTCTTGGATCATTCTAATTACTTGAGGTACTTTTTGGAGAGCTTTTTCGTTTCCTTTGGGCACGATGATAAACAGTTTGATACTCAAATGTGCAGATAAAATACAATTGATTACACAGTGTTTTGTTGTTCAGCTGGATGCGTATCACTCGTGGCTGCAGGACAAGACAGCTTTGAATCTCTTAGGGAGTTACTGAGCAAGATTAGTATTTTTATTCTAATATTAAAAAAACCTAACAGTTTCAAAGAAGTCCATGTAGCTGTAATAGCCATGAGCTGTGAGAGTTTAAATGTCATCCTGTCCCAGCCCTGTGAGAGGGGTGTGTTGTGAGACATCCTGATGCAGGGTAACTGGAATCAGGCAGGTTTAGCTGTGCCTGCCTTGACTGTGGGAAGGGGTTTGCAGAACCTTATCTCTTACAGTAAACCCAGTCCCATCAAACAAAAAATATCAAATTGAATCATGATTTTCTGTTATCAGTTGTTGACATGCTGATATAGATTAGAACTTGTGTAACCTAAACTGTTGAGGGTTTCAGATGTCTCTGTGTCAGTTCATAACAAGTCAGTTCCAGCAGTGTGTTCCTTTTGCTCTATTTCTTCCCATGGAAAAGGTACCATTTCCCTTTATGAAGTTCTGGTTTATAATCCTGCCTTGGCTTTTTGTGATTATCTCTTGAGTATTGCACCTGCATGCAGAAGGGAGTTGCTGAGTATATTTGATTTATATGAGGTTTTGGCTGGAGTCTACACTTTTTTTTTTTCCCAGCTTGGTTCTTACTTTAAATACACAGGAAGTCAGCTTATCTACTGGTAGCCATATAGCATCTTGTATTTGGGAGATTTTAACAGTTTCTGAGGGATGTACACAAAAGTATTGCCAGCTTCTGGAAGTCTTCAGCACTGAACAATGCTGTTCTTTTACAGATTTCCTTTTTGTTCTTTTCCTGCTTCCTTTAACAGGCTTGTTTCTGTTTATCAGCTTGATGCTACAGAAATTTTCCCATTGCCAGACATCACGAAAATTATTGCACTGCCGAAATCACAGAAACACAGAATTGATAGGGTTGGAAAGGACCTCTGGAGATCCAACTCCAATATAAAGTATCTAATTCCAGGCATAAAATATGAATGCCTTTCCTTTGCTGGTCTCCTTAAAGCATGGTGTCATATCTACAGCAAAAAGTGCTTTTTGGTTAATGAATTATTAAGCTTTCTAATTTTTATGAGCATCTATTGGGATTGTGCTAGTGGAGTAAGCAAATAAAGTGTATTCACATGTAGTTTACACTGACAACTGTTTTGGGAGCAATAGAACAATGTATTTTGTGCTGAAAATAGGAAATAGGAAAAGCAAAGACTGGCTGACACTACCAGGCTTCTTGGAAGTTTAAATAAAATTAGTACGTGTATTTGCAAAGGTAATTTCCCTTCCTTGATTGGAAGAAAGTATCCAGCATATTTACAAAACCCCTTTCCCTAACAGAACGTACCTACTTTTGAAATCTTATAATAAATGCCAGTGCAATTGCCATCTGCTCTTATTCCGTCTGCCTTTTCCATCTGGACACAAGCATACCTCTCTGGACAAACATAACTCCCCTCCTAACTCATCAGTCCTCTAGCCCACCTCATCTGTGGAAGCACTTGCACAATGACGTGACTGTCAGGAGTTTGATCAGGGGTGGCTTGTGGCCCCCCTACATTAACGACTCTGGTAGAAGGACCTGCTGAGCAGCACTGAGTGGGAGGCCAGTGAAGATATGTCCGTTTAGAAAGGATGCAGTGGATGGTTTGGGGAAATGAGTCTCTATATGCAAAGCTGTTTGCAATTGTGATTGGCCTATTGTGATAATCCCGAGCATCTGCTGTGGGGAGCATAAAAGTACAGAGGAGCTTGTCTTTATGCCTTTTTGTTTCTAATGCTGACTAGTTATTAGATTTCTGGGAAATTATTAAATATGAACTATATTTTGAGCTTTGCAAGTTTCTGTTGGCTTTTCCTCTTTCTTACTTAAGGGAAGTTAGTCTGAGCTCTTCAGTTTTATGTATTGTTTTTAAGTATTGATTTATTTTACTCTCTGCCAGGGTAACTGGAAATAAGGGTTCATGCACCAGGGGTATGAGTTCCTCCCCCCTGGCAGAGGCTTCACAAACTGGTGCAAATATGTGGCTTGACAGTGAACCAATAGTTTATGTGACCGAGGAACCTGGCTGCTCTTTCCTTGATCCTTCCAGTATTCATGTTTCACCTCTTGATGGTCTTGCCACACTGTAGAACAATGGAATGTTATTTGTATGACATGTTACTTGTTTTCTGAGGAGAAGGCTGGGGAGGGGTACAGCGGGTGTATGATGAACTCAGATCTGCTCTTACACTTGACCCAGCGGTATTTTCAGTACCAGACACCATAATACTGTTTGTACCTCTGCATGTGAGGCTGGCAAGCCTGACCACAGCCGTGGCTCACTGGGACAGCAGTTTCAGGATGGTACTTGGGCACCTGTGGTGAACCAAAGCCTTAGCAGAGCACCTCGGGGACCTCTGGAATAGATGCTTGTACCTGTGAAATAGATGCTTCTCCTTTGTCCAGCTCACTGGGACTACACCTCTCTGAAGGACCAAGGCTTGGTTGGTATCAAACATACCAATGAAAACTATTGCAGGAGCCATGTAAATGGCCACTGAATCATCAGTGTCTTACTCAGTGAATGCCTACTTGAGTCAACCACTTTTTAACCTAAGAAGTTTCACCTGTATCTTTTCCTTCTGCTGTAATTTGTGGTGCAGTTTCCAAATGCCTGACACCATCCAGTTTAATGTGAGGGTGAGGGAATGGAATCTGCTGGGGTTCAAATTAATCACACCAGCTTACTTTTATATATAAAATGCCATATAAATAATTTGTGTGATGGTATACCCCTCCTCCGCCACTTCTCTTCCATTGATTCCCTTAGTTTCCTTCTATTTTTCTTGAAGGTAAGGGGCCCAGTCTCTTCCTCCAGTTCAATCTGGTCAGTTTTGTCCTGTGATTGAATAAGAGACAGGGTAGCCAAAAGACTGGGCTAGTGCATCCAGAATCATTAATTCAGTCAGTCAAACAAATGGGAGGCAAGAGAACAAGAAGCAGTGACCAATTGGTCACATGGCGGGGGATCTGCCCTGGAGCATGGAACACACTGAGTTCAGCCCCTGAGCTGCATGGTCACAAATGCCATAATGATTTCTTAGCATGGCCCTGGCTGTGGTAGCTCATGCCAGCCTGCTGAGCAAGCTTGGCCAGGCTTCTTGAGATTCACAGATAAGATTTATTCCTGAAGCCTGACCTACATGAGTGTGTATCTAAATGTGTGAAAGCTGTGATTTGATGGCAAGCAATGAAAGGTCATAGAAAAAGCAGGCAATGCATTTAAATCAAAATGATGAAGCTGGGTAATTTCATTAGCAACAGTTGTATTTACTGGAAGTCACAGATGGTGCAGTTTAGCTTATGGCCAATTTGTTAAGACAAAATAAGTATAAAGAAAGAAATATTCCAAGTGAGAGGTGGTTAAAAATTAAATAGGCACCAGATGGCTCAAGATTGTCCTTCATAGAAATTTGGTGAAAGAAGACATAAACAATCCAAAAGCATTTCTGAATGGGACACTTACAGGCTGGCTAGGCCTTTATCAGAACTAGGTTTAAAAGCAGAGCAATTAAACTTCCTTCATGTGTTAACATTTGACATCCCAGCAAAATGTTCTACATGAACTTTCAAATTATTTTCTATTTGATATGTTCTTTAAGCTGAGAAGCAAGATAAATGGAATAGCCAATAAATATTTCAGCCTTCAGCTACCTTTAAAATAATCTCAGCTTTTATTTAAAATGAGGAGAAGTTTCACTGTGCAGTGTATGTTTATACATCTAGAGGTATGCATGTCAATATACGAGCCTTTATGCTCAGAGAAATGGCAATATTTTAGTTCGTGCTTGCTTTGGAGAACTGTTAGCCATTGTTACAGTTCCCTGATGATGGGTTACAGCCCTAAAGTGTATTCCAGGGGATACAAGTTCCTTTTCTGGGCTGCAGTGCAATTATTTTCTTGGCCCTGGAAAAAATCACTTTCCACATTTATGCACTTTATCTATTCACTAGCACCTATAGTGAGTTTTGGGAGTCAAAAGCTATTAATATTTTTCGCTTAGTGTTGAGAAGGGCTAAGGCTGATCGTTAGCACAGATGCCTTTGAACTCTCTTGTGAAACAAATAACAATACTGATTCCCCATGTTTCAAGGTGGATAAGATGATTTTATTATATAGAGTGCCTTGATTCTGTTTTCCACTCATGGGCACATTTTGCCTATAAAAAAGTGCATCCCTGTGCAAAACCAGGAAATTTAACAGTCAAGAAAAATAAAGGGTAAAAACATTACAAATGTTTCCAAGGAAAAAGAGTCAGCATGTGCTCTGGTTTTATATGGAGCACTAGATATAGGTGATATCAGAGGCACAGCAGAATTCTCTTTAAAGCAAGCTGCATGGATGGAACTGGTTTTCCCAGGAGTGGGAGTGGGGGTGGAAAAAAGGAAAAGCAAAGAAAAACAGCCTTGAATGAGAGAGGCAGCTGGAGACTGTGTTGACTAATTAATGAGCAACATACACTTAAGAGCTTTTACTCATCCTGCACTAGCTTTGCACATTTTCTACTGCATGTTACAGTCTCTGGGTATGAAAGCTCAGCAAGTGGTGCCTGCTTGCAGGGAAAAGGCTACACTTGAAAAAGATGGCTGTACTCACTGAGGGGAAACGAAAACATTTACAAATGTCCTGGAAAAGCCTGGAACAGCCCAGATGGGGAACATGATTTGAAGAATTTCACAATTAAATGAACTTAAAAGAAAAATCAGAAATGATCCAGGAATAATTTTCCCACGTGCCAAGGTAACAGTAACGTACATGCACCAACCACAGCCTTGCCAGGGAAATACATTCTTCCATAAGAAAGGTTTTATTTTGTTTGGTTGTGTTTCGGCTGCCAGAGTTGCACCTATAAACAGGAAGGTGATTTACAAGCATGGCTTTGTGTTGAGAAAGACCATCTGTGTAAGGCTAATAATGATTTTAAAAAAATATTCTTTAAAGACAAAAATATAAAAAAGGATTTTGCCGACCTTGACTAGAAATAGCACGGGTTCTTTATTGTGTGGATCTGCAGGGCTTTCTGTGTGGATGCAGAAAGGGGGAAGGGTGGAAAAGCAACTTAGGAGGAAATCAGGATCTTTAAAGTATGCGCTCTGAAAACTTTGTGTTCAGCTGCTGCCTTTTAGTTATTGCTGCTCTTTGCAAAATGGTTCAATCTCAGTGCCCGGGCAGAGTCTTTTGCTGTGTTTCTGAAAATCTGCCCCTTTCTGCCCAAGTTAGGCCTGCTCTGATTGTACTCAGGAAGGGTGAGCCCCAGCAGTCCCTGCTCTGGTAAATTCTGACCCTGCCAGTTCTGCACCTGCCACCCCATCCAGCACACCTCCCATCACCCTTACTGTTCCAGCAGGTGATCCTAGTTCATAAACATGGTTCTCTTCCATGCTTATAGGCAAACCCAAAGGTTCCTGACCTCACAATTGACTTGGTGTGGGGGCTGGAGACTAACCCCAGCTACGGAGACAGTGCTGGGTGTGATTTGTTGTCACCTATGTTTGGAGCTGACGGTGCTCCATCGTCAGGCAGCCCCTTGTTGCCAACATCCTTTGTCAGCAAAGTGCAGGGACAGTAGCACAGGTGGTGGAAAAAGAACAAAAAGACTTATGGGAGAATGACAGGAAGAGTTGGGGCTTTGTAGGTAGTTGAACAAATGCTGGTGCTCTGAAATTTATGTCAACTCCTTGTTAAATGTGGCAGAAACACTACAGCAGAGAAAGTATAAAGCTTGCAAATTACATAGCAAGAAATTTGTAAATGGAACAAATTTTCAACTCTACATCCAATTTCCTACCATAGCTGTTTCATGATTAAGCAGGTCAGATGCTTGTAAGTTAAAAAAAAAAATTGGAGGTGAATTTAAACTAATTGAAAACTCCTGTGAGTGATACATTCTGCCTACCAGCAGAGAACAGCTGAGGCTCAGTTGTAAACAGCTGATAAATGCTGTTACCCACTATACATGTGAGGGGTATTAGAGGTGGTGTTCCTGTTCTGGTGTTCACCTTCTGGGTTTGAAATCCTCTATGGTTTAAACCAGGTGTGGGTTGTTAACCCTTGGTATCCAAAATAGTGCAGGACAATTCATGATTCGTCTTGAATTCTTCTTGAGTGTTCAACAAGCTCGTTTAGCTGACTAGTTTTATTGTGCTGTTTTGTAAAAGTCTGTTAGATGAATATGGATTTTTCTAGCAAGCCTAGGCCTTTAAATGCTTTTACAATGGAGGTTTTCTTTTCAAGTGTCTGTAATCTGTCCCAGTATGGTAATAAAAGGTAGAAATCTTCTTATAAAGGCCAAAGGTAAAGATAATTTGAGAACTTTGTGTATCGCATTGACCAACTTCTTCACAGTTAGTGAATTTGCCCGCTAATGGTAGTGTTTGGCTTGTGCTGTCCAAACTGAAGGAAAAAAAATGCATCATTGTGGTAGTTATTCAGGCTGTCTTGTGGGTAGTATCATAACGAGTCCCATTCTGTGCCAGCAGAATAAAACTCCATTTAAATCTGTTAAGTTGAAAGCACCTGAAAAGAATTATTGGTCCAATTAAGCATTCCCAGAGGTGCTTACAAGCAGCATGCTGTGGCAGGAGCTCTCTCTTGTAGCCAGAAGAAGGTTCAGGAGCCTGACTGAGGAGCTCAGTTTAGGTGAGTTATATGAAAGGTTTTTTCTGATTACTTTGCTAGCAGGTGGGATATGTGCATGTAGCTGAAAACAACAGGGGATTTCATATACATCTCATTTAGCTGGTGCTATGTGGATTCTTGTGCAAGGAAAGCCCTTTGCTAGCTGATGTTAAGTCCTGCAATAATTGTTCTGCTCAAAACTCACTTTGAAGAGGTCTTAGCTTTGGGTTACTGACTCTGTCAATACCTATTAGGGCCAAGATTTCTTCTCAGGGTGCAGATTTACAAAAAGTTTTTTGTTCCTTTTTCTTAACAGATTAGTTCTGATTCTGTCCTTCGTGGTCTTCAAGTATCAGCTTTGATCAACCTTTCTACAGGTTTGTGTGTTTGGAGTCTTCTCAGTTTCACCAACCTGAAACTTGTGTCTTTGTTCTGTCACTGAGGCCCTTCCTGTGTCAAAGGGATCTGTAAAGCTGAACAGTTATCCTAAATGTCCATTGTGCTTGGAGTTTTGCATTAATGGGCTAATTTTCATCAGCTTTGTGTTCAGCCTGTGCGGATATATGTAAGACCAGTACCAGGTTTAGAGTCAAATGAGCATACAGGACTTGGAAACCATAGCATGAAAAGTTCAAACTTTGCTCTCTCAGGGGCTGACTCAAGCTCACTTATAGCCCCCTCCATTCCTCAAAATTCATCCTAGTAACCAGTTCAGAACTGGCAACAGTATCTAGGAACATAAATGCTTGAGATGGAAAACCTTGATCAAAGAAAATTCACAATGCATTTCATAAGTAGAAGTATATTAACAACATAAGAAGTTTTCCAAAGCCCATACAAGACAGTGTTTGAGAAATTATAGCAGCCCTTGGATGGAGTTAGATTGATCCAGGAAAATAAAACTTGTAGCAGTTGAAACCAGGTGGGAAGTTAGAGGTAGGCAGAATAGGAAGGCCATTTATATTCTTAGATTGTACTGGCACGTTCTTGCTCCTGCCCATATCTCAGGAAGGCTGATGGGTTAAAGGGGAAGAGTTCATGAAGAAAAATCTGAATCCAAACTCTGGAGAGACCTGGTTTGCTCCAGGGGTTTGTGAAGCCACACAACTTAGAGCTCAGCATGAGCTCGCAGGTTTGCTTTACCCCTCTTGCACAACAGAAGAGGACATTTCTTTTTCTCTGGAGGTGTGTCCATTTCAATAATGCACCATGATTTGATTAGATAATTTTCATTATCTTCTCCAGTTAATTCTTTTTCAAGATGAGAAGACCAAATTCCTAATGACAAACTATTCAGAAGCTGTGTGGAGATGTGTGAGCTGGTAGATGCAACAGCAACTAAGAGCTGTCAGCCAGCCATAAAAACTGACATGTGATACTTAGTACTTTAAGAGCAATTTGCATCTTCTAAGGACCATACTATATAAACACTAATTAATCTCTAATTAACTTATCTATATGTATTAGCCAATTAATCTCTAATTAGTTTATTTGCAGATTCTTCCACATTGGGAACTAATTTAGGTGAGGCGTAAACCTCCTGGGACTAGTTCTGATCTCTCAAAGAGGTGTAAGTCAGGAGGATGTATAAATCCCTTCTAATGCAGTTGCAGGGATACAGCAGTGAAGAACTGCTCCAAGGAATGTATAAATAAGGCGCTTTGTGAGTTCAGAGGGAGATGCTATGCAGTGGTGAGAAGCAACATCAAAATGCTCAGAATTAATTAGCCAATGTTGATGGGGTTTGGTTATTTTTAAAATTTATTTTTTCACAGAGTGACATATTACTAGAAGAGTATTAATAGGAGTGTACAAAAGTGACTACCAAGCCTGAGCTGGCAAACTTAGTGCTAAAGCACCTGTCGTGGGTAGAGCTCAGTGATGGGAGGAGAGTGGGGAAGGAAAAAACATCATGGCTGAAAATACCTTTCAGAGTGATACTTCCAATGCACCTTTGGGCTAATGATCCCAGGTCCTAAGCTCAGCTGTATTTTAAAATTATAGAAACAAAAGCATGTCTGGTTTTCAGGGATGGCAAAGGCACTGCGTGTTTTGCAGAGTTATCCTGTCTCCAGCCTGCTGTGTGGATAAATGTGAGGGAAGCAGCTCATTTCTCCAGCACTGGAAGAGGCTGTGACTGATTTGACTGGGTCCGTGATGTCCATTTCCAGTTTGCTTTGCCATGTGGAGGAGAGGGGAAACCATTCAGAAGCAAACCCTCCCCAGAGGTGGCACTGCAGGGGCAGCCTGGCTTTGTCCCGGGGTGTCTGTGCCCTGAGGAGCAGGCGGGAGGGGGGAAGCAGTTCAGCTCCAGCTCCTGAGGACTTCCAGAAGCACATTGCTTTCTGTCTTCAGCTCATGAAGTATAGTCTGAGCTTGGGCAGAACTGTTATGTGCCATTTTATTTGCTATGCTGTTAGGAGAGAAAAATCTCTTAGTTCTTAGAGAGTTAGAAAGCTCCTCATATCACTTCTACTGAGTTAGTTAAATCAGCTGAAGCAGCTGGACTACCCCTTACTAAGACTGCAGGGAGCAGACTGCCAAATGCTGACACTGGTCATGAAACTGCTATTTTATTTAGATGTCCTTGCAGCACAGAGCTGTCTGACATCATGTTTATAGCCTGCATGCAATAGAAATAGAAGAAATCGTATACATTTTTGAAGGTAGTGTTCAGATTCAGTTGTAATAATTCACTGTGTTGCTTCAGGGCTTCCATATTGCTTTGGGCATAAAGCTGTATTATAAATTACAGCACACAAAGCTGAGTTTGACCTACCAGTTGATGCATAATAAACTGACTTAATTCTGAATATTAACTACATATTGTGGCCTAGAGGTTTTTTCCTCTCTAAGTGTAGTACTGAATTATACAAGAATCTTTTTCTCGTGGGTGAAACCTAAATATAAATACATTCCTAGTATTAATACCACACAGAAAGGTGCCAATGGCAGAATATTTTCATCCTAAATATTTCTTATGGTAGCAGAAAATAATTTCTGAATATTGCCAAATACAGGACGTAATTATTGAGACTTTTCAATAAGTAAGCATCAGGAGATGATGAATATCTGAAGGAATTTTTTTTAGTTGTCACTGGGCACAGAGAAATACTCTGGCTGCAGTGGCATATTGTTCCTTGGGGTGTCCAGACCTGCCTTTCCAACATGTATTTTAATGGATCCTAGCTCAGGTCTAGAATTTTGCCTTAGGCTGAAGTTTATGATAAACCATTTCAGCCCTGGTGAAGATGTCTAAAATAAAAAAGATATGGTCAAACCATCTGAGAATTTAAATCCCACTCACAAAATTTTTGCAATGGATCAATAATATGTGATACTATAATCTGCAATATACTTGCCCACCAATACAACTAGAGGTGTGTCTTAAGAGACTGAATCAAAATATGCTCATTCGATGTGAAAACATTGCTGCAGAAAGCTACAGGCTAGTTCTTCAGATTACTTCCTAAGTATTTAACAAACCACAAAGGATTGTGAAAAATCCTGGGCTCCTATGGTTTTCATTGAAAAAAATCCTCACATTATACTAGAGGTAAATATGTGTAGATTATATATAGAATTTTCTATGAAATTCTGAGGTGTTTGAAGGATTTTTCCAAAAGAAGTACAAAGAGGTGCAGGTATTTTATATTCTTTATGAATTGTATCTCATACATAGCCAATTTTTGCTATTTTTTTTTCCTTTCAACTATTCATCAATCTAATCAGACTTCTAAGAACTGTGGCTACAGCAGTATTATTTCCGGTTTGGGTCTTGTTTGTTTTTATCGTGTCTCTGGCGTTGTTCAGAAGCAGAGCCGCGCTGTGCCCCTCTGCCAGCAGGAGGCACGAGCTGAGCTCCGAACTGCATTAAGTGTCAGGGCTTATCTCATCTTACAGAGGGGTCCCGAGGGAAGCTGGGACCTCTTCCCATGCCCAAATCTACCAGGTGGTGCATCTTCCCATGGGATCTCCTTAAATCTGTCAACTATTCTAAAAAAACCTCACATTGGGGCAGTATAAAATTCTCCGAAATGCTGGGTGGAAGATTAAAGAATTTGAGTGGATGTTCTTCCTTATGGCAGCTCAAAAGGAGAGCTGAGGAGACTGTCTGCCTGCCTTGGGGGAAAAGGAAACAGAGAGGAAGAATGTGGAATGGGTCTGCTTGGGATCTTCCTCTCCCCTGTCCTCCTTGCTGAAGACTGAAAATTCCAGATCTGCAAGTTCTGCCCTCTAGCAAGGTCCAAAGCTATGGGATCAGTCTGGGTAGGCAATAACAAGCTTTAGAAATTTAATCTGAGGCAACCTGGCCATCACTTCTCTTCAGGTACCCTAGTGGTTACCAATACCACTCAGCTTTTTGTTTTTCCATGCTTTAAACAGCTCAGGTGGAACACAGGTGATGCAAATTCCTACTGAATGCTAAAAAGCATTTGAGAAGTTGTGATTCAGGAGTACATCAAATACTGAGTCATGAGAAAATTGTTTTTAAGGGAAAAAAAAAAAGCTAATTTCAAAATATTCTGAAAACAGTCTTGAATCAGCTTTTAACTACTCTGATTCCACACACATACAGTATTTCTGTCTATACAATTTCTTACAATATTTTATCCTGGAATTAAATGCAGTGGTATCTCATTTTCAGTAGAGTCTTGGTGAGAAGCACACAACAAACAGTACCTCCAATCATTTCCAGATACACACTTCATCCATCATAAATATTTAAAATTCAATCATCAATCAAAACAACTGCACACTTCCTTTGAGTGATCAGCTACTAATAGCTTAAGAACTCTGTTTTTAAAAAAAAAAAACCAAAATCAACAGCAGCTTAACAAGTGGTTTTTACAGGCTTCCCCCTATTCGAGCCCTTCTTTCTGTTTTGCAGAAGGGAGAATCACAGGACAGCTCCACCTTCTAACCATCCTCCAAACAGCAGCGAAGTTAGCTTGACATCTGGAACTTCTTTCTAGGAGTTGTTCCCAATTGCAGCTATGTTTTGGAGGCAGGATCTGGGTTTTCAGCTAGGTACTTGACTGTAAGAAGTGATGCTGTGAATGATTCTATGGTTTTGTCTTGTCAAGGGACACAAATATTCTCACACACTGGAGAATGTTTTGTTCTGTGTATGTAACCATGAGAGCAGAAAAGCTGAGAAACAGATGTAGCCAAAGTTAAAAAAAACCCCCCAAAACCCAAACAAACCTTTTTTTGCTTTTAGACTGAAAATGGAAAATATATTTTTAAAAACCCCCAAACTCTGCCCATTTGAGTACTGCAAACTCAGTGCAGTTACTTTGCAGGAATGAAAGGTTCTTGGCTTTGCTTTTAATTCTAACTTGCAGTCACTGTTACTTTAAACCTGAAGCTTATGCCTGGCAAATTTTGAGTGAAGCTCATCAGTGGCAGCAGGATAAAGCTGTAGTGATGAGTTCTTGTCTTGGCTCCTTCTTGCCTGGCAGGGTAGAGTGTTGGTTTGTTCTTTTATTTATTACATGTTGGCAATTGCATTTATAAGAAAATAACAGCTGATATTTATGTGATATCTGAATCTATGTAGCTTGTTACAGTCAGATTTCATCTGTTTGTGCATTTATTTAAAATTGTATGTGTGAGGCATCTGATGGTGTGACTGTATATACTCTTGAGTGCATTCCAGGAGGGTTGGGATTATCTCATATCCTGGATGGTGAAGAGACAGCGAGACTCTCCTAGAGTATATGAGGCTTTATCTTTTATCCCTAAGTCCTTAATTTTGCACTGTTCCAATCCAAAGCCTGCATTCAGTCCCAAGATCCTGTAGTTTCCAGGCATATGATGGAGTTAGTGAGGCATAAAGTGAGTTCATGTCCTTATCTTCTGCTTCCTCTCCTGCCAGAGAAGAATTCAGCAAGTTACTGACACTGAGCAAGTCCATACAAATAAAGATAACCTGATGTTTGCAGAGCAGTAAAGGCTCTTTCCTTGCCGCTGTCTTTCCCCCATGCCACGGGCACTGTGGATCACCTGTTCCCCTCACACAGGTCCATGCGTGCCCCTGCCTGTGCTCCTCACAGGCACAGTGTATTCCAAGGGTTACTGGATGCCAGGTGCTGTGCAAGACAAATGCAGTGTGGGTGCTCCTTTGGGAGATAGTCCTGTTTGGAGCCATTAACGAGTACTGGGACTTGCAGAGGTTTACAAATCATGCCCTAACAAATGTGTGTGTGTATATGTGTTTGTACATAATATGGCATGAAACATAGAATCAGAAGTCAATCCAAGCGAAATTGGCTTAATTACTTCCCAAAAAGTAGTAGTAGGCATTAGCTCTTTATTCATTCATGAGGTTCTGAAGTTTTGGGAACTTCTCATTTGTGAATTATTAAGAACTAGATCTGCGTTTGTTAAATTAAGCTAATCTCTGTTCCCAGTTCCAGAGCATCCAGAACAAGTTGCTGTGAGACATTCTGTGTAGAGGTAGCCTTGAAGGCAGCACTATTCTATCTGAAGCCTTTATATAATGGAATAATACAGGCCATGGAGCGGGGAGACACAGATCCAACCCTCTCAGCACACAGTGGACTCTGGGAATTTTGCTTTGAACCCCAGGCAAGTTCTCTGTCCACTGGATGACACAGACCTACTCCTAAGAATTTGGCAGTTGTAAAAAGAAATGCATTGGCCCTTCATGTAAGGGCTTTTCTGCCTATGTTGGTGCAACTGTGAAGTGAAATTTGGATTAGATTTTGCCCAACTGGCAGGTTGGGAGCCCTGGGAGAGCTGTTTGAATGCTTTGGGACCAGGGTGGAGCCCACCAGTACTGGTATAAAGTTGCCTTAACTTCTCCATCCCATATGAACAGTAACAGCATAACTGGGGAAATGACTTCCAGTGGTGCTCTTCAAATGGAGCTGGTGATGTAGAAAGTGTGGGAAAAAAAATCATAAATAGAATAAAGGGGAGCCTGGCACTGGAGGAAAGTCGACTGAGGTCAACTCAGGTACTTCTGGGGCTAAAACATTACTGAGGGGAGTAGCTAAGGTCAAAGAAAGGTGGTCTGAAAGAGGAAAGATTCCTCCAATTCCTTCCTAATCAACAAAATCCTGATCCTTCTTTACTGGCACAGGGATCTGTATGATTCCTGCACATGCTTGACCTAAGAAGATTTGCAAAAAGCCATGTAGTGCCCTCCATTTTGGCAGAAGGGGCTGCTGGAATAGAAGCCAGAGTAACTCTTACAGCAGGATGACAAAAACCAGTGGCATTCCTTTAAAAAATCACCATTTTTCTTCCTCACGAATTGAAGCAAAATCCTGTAGCAGTCAAGTTGGTAATATATTTGCTGCCTTGTGTTGCCTATAAAGTAAAATATTTATAACATTTATAATGTATTAGATGAAAATTGTGTGTCAAGTGGCACTGCAGTTTCCACAACTGCTGACTCCAGTACTTGTCCAATAGGTCTGATTTGCACTCTGGTGGTCTGGTGCAGAAGACAAACTAATTCCCTGTGCAGGGTAGGATTTAATTTTAGACTCCATGCTGCTTTGTTCTATACCTTCATACTTTATTTTTGTCATCATGCAGATCTTTGTAAAATGGTAGCCACTGGATGGGGGAGGAGGCCTCAGGTTCACGTCCAAATATCATCTACTACAATTCTAGGTAGCACCATGTGCACATTTTTCTGAAGAGATGACAGGGAATGGTCCAAGAGCTTTGGATGTGTCAGAATGTGGATAACTGAGATTTCATATAATTACAGATTTAACATTTCTTCATTTACAATTTCTTTAGCAGACATTCAAAGATAGCCAGTAAATTCTCCAGATATAAACCTCCTAGTAATGATAATTTCCAGCTGTCCTCATCCTTCCTGGTAAAGGTACATAGTGCTCAAAATCAGCATTCAGATTTGAAGTATAATCTCTTACCAGGAACTGCAATTAACCTGTCTCTGAACAACTTCTTGTTTGTCTCATGGTGCTGTGGCAGAAACATTCAGTGGTGAATGTTCACTATTCTGCCAGCTGGAGGCTGACACTGAACTTCATCGGGATGGAAAATATGGGGGAAGTGGAGGTGCCCAAACAGTGACGGTGTCACAATGTCCAGCCCCCTGTTCAGTGTGGCTGACAGCTGAATGTGAGACAGAGCTTGCACTACCAAGATTGTTGACTATTTCTCAGCATGCCATCAGCAGAGAGACTTCTGTGTATTTTTAATGATGTCTCTCAGCTGTTTTGGATGCAGCTGCTGACACAATGCTTTGGAAAAGGCCATGGGTGCTAACAAGGAGAGATTTGCTCCATGGAAGTGGCTTGGCTTGTAACAGAATCAGGATCTAGAGCTGGGTTATGGATATGTGGTCGGAAGTCCCCAGGCATTTTCCTGTGAGGCACTCTGCTCTCTGTCAGGGGGGTCTTCTGCTGTCCATAAGACAGGCAAAGCATCACTTTGGTTCACCTCTCTAGGTAAGCCTTGGGAGAGTTTCATACCTTCAAAAATGCATATTAAATTGAATTTGCTTTCTAAATACCATGTATAAGCAGCTCAGTGAATGAGTTTACCCTGTGATTAAACAGCGTTTGAAGGGGAAAAGATGCTGAAAACAGCAAATATCCTGTTGAATCTGATCTGCTGATGGTAAAGTAGTGCTGTCTTATTGATTCCTCGAGACATTAAATATAGGTTAAAAATCTTTCACTCTAAAGACTGTGAAATCAGAACTTGCCGTATTTATTTTGCAATATTATCTATTTATTCAGAACAAGATTCTTACATGGAGTATTTGTGAATGTAAAAGTTACCTTTAAAAGACACCTCATAATTTGGGTAACTAGTCTGTCTACACAGAGAAAAAATTATCTCATGAATGATCTCCACAGAGATTTAGATGGTAAACTGGTATTTCTGAACTTTAAGAATACAGATGAAGTAAGGAATTCAAGGCTGTGAAATATATTAGATGCATTACATGTCTAATTAAAAAATAATAGTGACAAAGTCTGGAAGGAAAATTGGATCATAACAATGGGACATTCCTTGTAGGAGGGAAAGAAATACCTTTTCCTTTTAGTTGCGCAGCATGATTTCAGACCTGTAAGCCAGACTACTGAAATAGAAATTTAGATACACAGACATTGACAGAGATGACAGATTTTCACATCTGGAAAACTGGATAACAACAATTCAGTTCATGTAGAAGGATGAAAATTATGCTTTCACTTCTGATGCATGGCATGAACTCTAGATGAGCAGATACAAATTTCAGCTTGTATGAGTTG
Organism: Dryoscopus gambensis; assembly: GCA_013389985.1. Classification (NCBI taxonomy): domain Eukaryota; kingdom Metazoa; phylum Chordata; class Aves; order Passeriformes; family Malaconotidae; genus Dryoscopus; species Dryoscopus gambensis. The sequence goes on along the minus strand of WEIT01027576.1, from coordinate 327,249 downwards.
ACTATTAAAAAAAAAAATAGAGAAATACCAGCTCAGAGAAACTGCCTTTTGGTAAGTTCTAAAAGAATTGTTATGACATGTTTAGATTTTTTTCCCATGCTGCTTGCAACGTTGATCATCTCTGGTGGAGTAAGTGATAAAGTACCCTCTGACTGAATGCTAATGTTTTCGAGCTATCAAGCAGTAGATTATCCAGTTTGTTGTACACTGTGCACATGTGCACCTGCTAATTTGAAATGCTGATCCACCAGAGAGAATCTAGGCTGCCCAAGGAGTCAGCTCTGACCCATTTATTTGATATATGACTTGGTCTGTCTTTGATATTAGCAAAGAGGTTTTCTATCCACTTGTAGTTTGAGCGATAATAGCTTAAGGCCTGAACACTATCTGTGACTTCCACTCTATTGTGAGAATCTGTATACCACACAAACCCAAAATACAGGGAATGTATAAACTTCAAAGGAAAAAGTAGTAAGAAGATAGGAGAAGCATATTTTCTCCACTCCTCCGAGGTTAGAACAAAAAGTGATCTACTAAAGATGAGCTCACAAAAAATGTCAGACTTCATATATTTAAAATAGAAAAATGTGACATTTTTCCCAGATTAAAACATGTTAATGGGGAAAAATTGCAGCCATAATAAATATTGTATGAAAAGCTGCCAAGTAACAAAGCCTTGACAAACTCAGGAGAACAAGGAACTTCAGTTGATGCTGCCACTTTATTTTTGCATTATATTCTACCTAGTCTTTCTGTGTATGTAGAACTCTTCGGTGTCAATAGGAGTTTGGCATAAAGGGCAGATTAATTTAGACATCACATTGACACATGTCTTCTAGAACAGTGTGTGGTCCCATGGTGCTGTTACCACAAGATACTACAGTCTTTGTGGTCTCATGTAGAACCTATATTCTCTGTGATCCCTACACACATCTTAATAATTTTCAAAGTTTTTATTCTGACTGACAGACCAAAAAGACTGGGGGAAATGCCCTGGCATTTACTGCCAATAATGACTAATCTTTTAAGAAGTAGCTTAAAAGAATGTATCAATTTTGAAATAAAAAGGTGCTAGCATATAGGAAATGAAGTAGTATTATTGAAAGTCATTAAACGGGGTCAGACTTTGCAGAAAGATTTAAAAAACAAACCCATTGAATTGCATCAATTAAACTTCAACTGTGTCTCCTAAAAGCAGTAAATCAGGACTAAGGCTTTGGACATTTGTAAGTGAACATGGGTAATTGACATCCTATACATGGAATGTCTTACGGAGTTTCACTCTGGTTCCCTTTCCATGGACATGAGGATGCTATCTCTGGTGGAATTCAGCAGGCTGAACATGTGGTCTGAAGAGGGAATTTCTAGTCTGCTCATGATTTGAGCATGTGCAGGTTAGTTCAATAACCTGGGGTGTGTGCAGAAAGCAGCCTTGTTAAAGGTTTAGAGATGTTTTGCAAGCATCCAGAATGCCCCTGTTTTGAAACCTGGAGGGTCACTTACTGGTTCGTCCACTCTTGCTTGAATGCCTTTTTTCCCAGGTGATGACTCTCTGCCAAGGTGTGACTGTGTGTGTTGGGACGCTTTGTTCAGGTCTGAAAACTTAAAACTTATCTGGGATTTGTTTTCCCTGGCCACAGGAGATGGCAGCTTTCCCTCTTCCCGTGTACATCTTCCATACTACACACAGTCGTGATCCCTCACAACTTAACCTGCTCACGTGTCAGTGTTGACCACCCAGATGTTTCAGCAGCATAAAATTATGCTTTCACTCCTGATGCATGCCATGGACTCTGAATGAGCAGATACAAATTTCATCTGGAGGAAGCTGTAGGTTCCTCATGTACTCTTTAGGCCTCCCCTCTTTCCATAGATTTCTGGCTTGAAAATTGCTTTGCGTTTACTTGTGCAATTCTTCTCTGTAAGTCCAGCAGAGCTGTTGTAGAGGAGCCTGTACAAGTTTGTGGAAGAGAAATCCTTGGAAGGATGTTAAACACACGGAATCTGCTCTAGCTCAGGAAACTGCTGAACTGCAAATACCTGGGGACTCAGCTGCAGTCAATGCTCCAAAGAAGCAGCATTTATGCCTGTTTGGCAGTTCTGCTCTGCCCTGGGGACCCACTTTTGGTCTCTGCTGCAAGCAGGACACTGTGACGCCGGCCTTTGGGCTGGCTGCAGTTGCCTTATATCAGTTCTCTCTGCTGAAGGAATTCCTCTGGCATCCTTCCACCATGTTCCACCCGGTTTCAAGGCCAAGCCTCAGGAAGGCAAACCAACTATTCAAAAGGGAATTTGCAGGAAGACACAAATGTAGCTGTCCAGTTGTAAAAATGACTTGTAAGCTGGACAGAGGCAGTTTTATGATGATTGCAAGAAGCAGTGGTTTGAACCAAAATAAATATAAGGCCATCCTTTCAATTCTGTGCCTTATTCTTTTAAAATATACTGTGTTATTTTCACCTGAATACTGACTACATATGCAGTATTTGGTTAAAAGCTCTAAGATACAGCTGTATCTTAGGAAGTTTTCTTTCTTTTCAGTAATTTTGCCTTTTGCTTCTCTGATGTTGTGCTCTAACCATAAAAGCAAATGAAAAATTTGTATTTCCAAAGCAGTGAAGTACAAAATGCAGTAATCCACTGATTAGAAAATAATAAAGATATGAAGGTTAAGTTTGAAGGGATAAAGAAATGGTGAACAAACAATGGATACATTAGGGTAGTGCAATAAAATACAGAATTTAAATTTCAGATATATAAAAGGTCAGATAACTTTTTGTTTTCTTTTTCTAATATAAGATAGGGGAGTTGAAGGGCACGAAACAACTTGTATTAAGACTATTCTTCCCAGAAGTGTGTTGGTATCATTCCTCCCAAAACGTGGAAATGCTGTATATATTTTACTAGAAAGGCTTACTTTTGTCCCGGTACTTGGTAAGGAATGATATCCACAGTGGTCTGGGCTGTCCACTGTTTTCTTCTGCAAGGTGAACTTGGAATCCACATTTAAGTATTCACTGTCTTTCTGAATTATATGTGTAATAGTCTGCTCAGTGAAATGTAAAGCCATCATAATAGTCTTAAAACCCAAATGATCCAGATTCACCCCAGAATGGCTGACTGAGCAATTGTAATAGCACTGCTTCTGTGCGTGAGGATTAGCTAAATTCTGCTCCTTTTATCCACAAAGCTGGATGAATGTGCAGTGTTGCTGTCCACAGCCTTACTAGAAAGAGATCTGTCTTGCTCTCTGATTCTTATTTCTCTGGTGTACTGACTCATACCCTTCTTAAAATACCTCGTCAAAAACCCAACGCAGTCCCCAGAGCTGAGTTTCAAAGTCTGTCTGTAAACACAGCCACGATTACAACATGGAGAGCCAAGTTACTTTCTGTGTGTGACAGATCATTTGCGTTACCTAAGTAGTGAGTAATTTCTGTAAGCAGGGATTCAATTTTGATACAGAGACAGTGTGCAAGTTTCACAGTCCTGTGCTTAGTGATCTTTGTTTTTCTTCTGTTGGTGAATAATGTAAAGTGGTGAAGAACAGACCATACCAAGAAGAATTTCCAAAGAGTTGAAATTTTAAGTACAGGCAACTTTCTCTTTTGTATCTCATTGTGCAGAGTTCAGGTTGTTGCCCAACACAGAAACATTAAAAAGCTACTGTATTACTGCTACAAAGGTAAAATGGGGAGGAGGAGAGTGGAGAGAGAGAGCGAAAGAGAGAGAAATTATGCAGCACAGGCAGGGGAGCAAAGCCTTTTGATACTGTACTTTCAGACTCAAAACTTAGATTAATGAGGACAGAGCTTCTTAGATTGCTTTGGAGTACTGCACACAAACTTCATCTGAAAGGAAAAGGACACATTCAATGTAACCTTCACTCCATAATTCTGAACAAGCTGCTTGCTAGTAGTGTAGAAAATTTCAAATGTCTCTAAATATTAGAGCATCAAGCCAAACAAAGAAAGAATGACTTATTAAGGTGTTAGCGCAATGTGAGTGACCTTCTTGATGTGACATTTTTTTGGCATAAGAAACACCTCCAGCAGATGTTTAGTAGTTAAAGCTATTTGAGAAGACTTTTCTGCAGAAGTGCGAGCCAGATCATTTAAACAGCATACAACAGGCTCTCTACCCACACAGGTAGCAGCAAATTTTTATGATAAGCAAGTGTAAGAAAAAGGAGGTGCTTCTTTCTGTCAGAAGTGGAGATGCAGAGCCCTTCTCTCCCGGCTCCCTTGCTGCCTGTGTGCTCTAGGGCAAATGTACCTCATTTCTCCTACCTTTAAAGTCGTGGGGTTCTTCAGGTTGTTTTGTTTTGTTGTTTTTATTTCACATCATGTTGGTTTTAAAATTTATCCGTTATCTCTGAAATGTTTTGAGCATCCCACTGAAAAATAGGGCCAGCCTTATGTTTGAGGGCAAAAGCAGCCTGTCCTTGTCTGAAGGGCATTCTTACCCGAAGTGTTATTTTGTGTGCTACGTCAGGAGCAGGACACAGCGTAACCTTTGTGTTGGCAGAGGGAAACTTGCCATGAGAGGTAGTTTAGAGCTGTGTAGGAAATGTATTTAGCCACGATGATTTCAGATTGGGAAGCATCCCTTGGTGTCTCTGCAGAGGGGAATGCTCCTCCCAGTACCGTGCTCGGAGGGTGAGGAAGGAGCCGAGCCCCAGTGCCTGTGTGGGATCCATCGCTCCCATCCCACTGGCATTCTGCAGTGCGTGCCAGGCTGCTAGAGACCAGGGAGGTGCCTTTCACTCTGACCTGAAAATCCACTGTGGAGCTAAGAAACCCTTTCTGATTAGCATGTCTTTGAACTCAATGCATTCCTAGGAAAGCTCTCTGGGTTTTGACCATTCCATTGCATTTGTATTTTGTGATGAGGAAACTAGAACTGATCAGGAATTTTCTGAAAGTCTAGATGTCCTGTATTTTGTGGGAAGGAGGAGAGTGGATACAACTTGAATCCCTTTAGATTGCTGTCCTGATCAGAACATACCTTTAATGAGCAGCTCGCTGCAGTCTGGTGCCTCTCAGGTTTTGCCAGTGCCCTGGAGGCTATGCTGTTGCCTGACATATTTGCATATGAAAGAATTTCAGTATTCGAGTAACACAGTAGATTTTTCCTCTCTGGCAGGAGAAAGAGCAGAACACAGTTCACAAAATTCCATGCACCGTAGCTATGGTACTTCCTTGAACTGGGTTCCAAGTTCAAAGGCTGTGCTACCAGGGTAAGTACTGGTATAGTCTCATTTCTGCTGTAACTGGCTTGGGCTTTTCCAGAGCCATGGTATCATTTAACTTTTTGCAGTGTGTTTCTAGGGAGATCTGCTTTGACATGCCTGATTTTCCTAGATTAATTTTATATTGTAGGCTCTAAAGAATGGGGAGAAGCACTGCTTCTTCAATGAATAAATATTTTCAAGAGAAAATTTCAAGTGACATATCCCATTCTTTTTTTTTTTTTTTAACGGTGAACAGTGAAATGGCTTCAGACTAGGAGGGGGAAGCAGAGTCTTTTTCTCCATGTAAAAAAGTGAAATGAAAACAAGCTGCAGCTCCTGAATATCTCTGCTAAAGAACAAAAATTAATTTTAGCTAAAAAGCTTTAAGTAGTATGGGGAGTACAGTATTCTGTATATATAATATAGGGTTTGTTTGTCAAATTGAATGTTATCTATTCCCAGAGAGAGGGACCTCCATTTAAGTAAGGTCACTTGGCAGTGAAGAGCCAATATCAAGACCCCCTGTAAATCCGTGCTGCTAGCAGAGAGCTGCTGTCCTGTGACACCGCAGCCTGAGGTGTGTCTGTCTCGCACGCTCTCTCCTCCCCAGTGCAGCCCCTGTGGGTAAGGCTTGCTGCTGTACCCCGAGATTTGCAAGGGTGCTCTCTGCCCCTTTTCCCCACAAACCTCTGCCTGAAGCTGAACAGTCGACTCATGAAACTGCTGGTGTCTTGTGAGCCCTAACGTGGCCCATATCAAAATGTCTGATTCATGAGAACCATCAGAAATCTAAAAGGCTCTATCCAAGTCAGTAATATTTTCTATTTGAAGGGCAGATGTTTTCTGCTTGAATCCCTCAGCCTGGTAACTGGAAGAGAATTCCTTGAGCCTTACAAACTGAGCCCATTGGCCACACCAGCTTTAGGCTGGAGCTGCAATTGCAGTTAAAGAAGTGATTGGGGAAGGAAGGAGGCAGATGAATTGTTACATCTCAAGTGTTGAAACAGAAAAGCATAGACTCGGTCCATGACAAACATTTTAAAGAATGTTACTCTCAGTAGTCAATTCAGCTGACAACTATCCTGACTGATCTGTTCTTGGCATGGAGTTCTGCAACTGAACAAAGCCTCAGACCCTGAGATGCCTCCCAACACTTGCAGCCTTGTTGATATCATTAAGTGTTCTTAGTTTCCTGCACAGTGCGCTTGTTCTTTTATGCTCTTAATTGAAAACTTTCCCAAAGCATTTTGTGTGGCAAAGTGGCGGGCATTATTCTTACAGCTTTCCTCTTTAAAGTATGAAGATTATTTTTATTTTGTTAGAAGAAAAGCTTGAAGTGCAGGAGCAGGAGAGTGATGAAAGAAACTTGTGGCAGAGACAGAAATGGAGATTGTAGTCCATGAAATCACTGATGTTGAATGAGTAAAAACTGTCTGTAGCAGTGATGCTCTGGCTGCTTTAGCCCTGTGTGTGACTGTCCTTTAGTGAAGCTGCTCTCTGCTCACTCCTGGCTGAAGGCTGTCTTAGGCCAGGTGAATATACTTCTGAATATGCCTTACTTCTGAATATGCCTTACTTCAGAATTTTTTCCCAGCATTGTATCTCAGCTTGTTGGAATTTTGTGAAGTTCTTGGCCATCACCCTCTAGAAATAAGCTGTACAGTCTAATAGTAAATCAAAAAGAAAATTATTCTCCTCTAACTGTTCTGGAGAATTGTATTTCTAACCAGAAGTCTTCTCACCAGATTTCTGTTTACTGTTGTCAAAATAGTCACGTCTCCCTGCATTTAGGTTGTCTGAGGATTAAACCCCCGACTTTTTCAGCTCCATATATGGTGAGGATTTTTTCCAATGCTTCTGATCATTCTTAGTGTTTGCCACTCATAAAGCACTCCATCATGTTTTCCTACTTCTTTTCAAAGTCAAAAAAACCCAATCCAATAAAGGAGATTAGATTTCTGAATTACATACATGGAATCAAAATTACTTTCCTAATTTATTTTCTGTATAATATATTTTGCATCTTAGGTTCTTTATTATCTTTTGTTTGGGATTGTTTCTTCATTCAGTTGTCTGCAGTGATGTACATGTCTGTCATGATGTAATGCAGAGCCTGTAAGATGCTGCTGTTATTCAGATTATTCCTTCCAGTGCACTGTATTTGGCATTTAATTGCATTTGGATCTCACGTTTGACAATGTTGCTTGCTCACCAGGCTCCCTCTTAAGAGCTTCATATTCTTCCTGTCATGATTAACCTGAATAATTTCATGTAATCTGCGTATTTTGTAACTCCATTCACCTTTGACGTAGCAGAGAGAATCTGGGTAGGAGCAGAATATTTGAACATGTTGGAAACCACCTTAGGAACTGAGTTATCAAGTTAGTGCTGCTTAGCTGTATGTGGAGGAGAAGATTCTTTCCTGTAATTTGAATTTGAAGTTAAACCCAGGATATGAGATTTCACTGTTCAAATGTTATTGCTGACATGCAGCTCAAAGAAGATTTGGGGACTATAATGGCAGCTTTTCTGTTTTTATATGATTTTTTATAGATTAGACTTTTAAAGAAGTGATTCAAAGTGTCATGAACACTGGCACTGTTGTGTAAGAATTCCATGTTGACTTTCTCAGGTCATTAAGAGGGAGGCTGTTTTATTTGTTTACTGTTTTATTTGTAAATGATGCTGCTGCATTGCTCATTTCCTGCTTTCCCGTTGTTCTTCTCCAAGTCCTTTTCAGTTTGTGAACAGCCTGTGTTTTAAACCGATTTAAGTTTAAACTGATTTAAACTGATGCAAGTAAAGGAATTGGATTGATGAGAATGATTTAAAACTCTTTAACTTTCCAATTGAAGTTCAGTATAAGTGTTTAAGATCATATTATCAAAATGTCAAACAACCAAAGCCCTGATCTGGCTCCCAGGGAAATCAAGAGAGGCCTCACTGGCTGGAAGTCAGTGGCTATTTGCAAGCTAGAGAAATAACAAGTTTTAAAAGATCTGTGAACAAAATAAATAATTTGGTAGCATCTTCATTCAAAATCTTTCTGCCTAAAAGCATTGACCACACCCAGTTTCTTCCCCGTCTTAAAACTTCCACAGCTTTGCCAAGCAGCACGGTTCAGGTTTGCCTCTGCTGCTTTGGAGGTGTGGAGTGTCTGTCAGGGCAGGTCTGTCCTTACGTGTGTGTGACACCTGGATCTAAAATGCTAAACGTGCCATTCCGCGCGCAGCCGGCTCACCCAGCCGTGACTCTCCCTCGGCTCTTCTCTCCTCCCTCTGCCCTCTCCCAAATCATCTCCCTCTGCGCTCTCCCCCCTGCCCCGCCCTGCTGCCCCCCTCGCAGGTGCTGTCCTCAGGACGTTGAATGAAATACTGTAGTCTAAAAAGCTTGAGTGAGTTGTGAAAAGCTTATTATTACCTGCCAGAAGTCACTCGTCTTTGCAAGTCTTGCAAGCTCTTCTGGTTATTTTTACTTGCAGAGTGTTTTTTCCCCCATTCTTCAGCTGCTGGGCAAGATGGCGTTCATTTGGCTTCAGTTCTGACAAAAGATAAATGAGCTTTGGGCCCTCAGTGATTCACTCTGGCTGCCAGAGGGTTCCAAAATAGCAAACTATTTTTCATAACTGCAATGTGATATGAAGTGAGTTGCAGCAGGTGCTCTAACATATACTACAGCCGTCTGCAGAGTGGGGAATTCATTAAAGTTTCCTCATTTGTCCAAAAAAGTCACCTTTCTGAGTGGCTAGCATTCTGTCTTTGCCAGCTGAAGGTACACTCTCCTGGAGCCAGAAGGAGAGAGGGGTTTTTGGTTGTGTAGGAAGTACATATTGAAATGGAACTGTGAAGTTAATTTGTTCATCTTGTGAAGAATCATTCTCACTTAGTAGATCCATCATTTACTTTTCCATTCAGTGTAATTTGATTTTTCTGTTTCTCTCAGGGATGCAGACAGCATGGATCCATGATTTTTTGGCCTTTATCTTATTTATAATTGCATTTCAATGTCTTTCACTTTATAGATTTGCTGCAAGTAGAAATTTTAATTGTAGTTCAGGAAAACAGTCAAATACTTAGCAATCGACGGTGTGCTCTTGAGAGAAAGCTTCCTTCCTTGGACTCACAGAGGAGAAATCAAAGATGCCAGCTAACCTGATAATTGAACGTGCTCATTCAGTTTTTTGTTTAAAGATCTACACTTTCTTGTAGAAAATGAGAATAAATGCTCAAAGGTATCAAAGCATGTCAGAGCCATGCAAACAAAGCTCACAGAGGAACTTAGAGGAATGGGCTGTCTTTAAGGCTGAGCACAGATCTTGCACAGGTCCCTACCTGCAGTCCCACTGACATAAACAGAATACCATGTAACCACTCAGGTCCTGCAGAATCAGCTCTTGAAGAATTTATGCCCATATAATTGCTCAGACATGGAAAAGATAATAAATATTAATGTCATTCTCAAGGAACAGTTTCCAAAGAAGAAATGCACAGATAAATTTAAACTTATGCATATTTTAATCCATAAAATATAGATTTTTCTTAAAGTGCTGGAGTATTTAAAGTTTATATATAGCCAGTATTCAATACAAATGTTTTCATACTGAGTAAGATTTATGTGGCCATGTATTGTACTTCAGGTCCAGCACACAGCATCATGTTTACAAACACATCTTAAGCAATACACATCTTTCTTCCCTGAAATATGTAGCACCCAAATAAGTAAATGTTGTCAGTGATATAGAGGCCCCCCTTGCTTTGCAAATACCAGAATTGCAGCTTCTCTTATGGTTTGTGGTTCTGTTTCTGCTGCCTGGCAGGAAGTCAGTGATCCCAAGGACATTGCCAAAACTCACCTCATAAAACCTTAATAAAAAGTATCCCCTCTGATGCAGTAGTGGTAGTAATGGATGGCTACACCTCCCCCCACGGGCTGAGTTCCCAGAGCGTGGTTCATTCTTTCTGTAGGATTTGTAGTACGATTTTTCACTGCAAAATTTCAGCTCAGTGGTTTTTTACCGCTGAGGAGCAATATAGAAAAGAAGAGGCTACAGACTAACTGGCAGGGAAACTGAACGTTGTACAAGCTGTTTGTAATATTTGTTGCCATCCTCAGCCTCCAATGGAGCTAGAAAAGAAATCTCTGTTACAGATTCATCACTCCTGCCCTTTCAAGGAAAAGCTATACAATCAACCTTCATAAATCCCCAAAAGCTAGAAGCAAAGCCAGGAGAAAAGCCTTGATTTCCCTATTATGATTAATATAAAACACATTTTAAAAGCACGCTGGAAAGGAGTGGTGGTCAAGACTAATGTCTTCAGGCTTCTATCACGTAATATAAATCAAAAGAAAAAAAAAGAGTTAGAAAAGCAATAAAGCAAAGCAATTATATTAATGAAGTGATCTGTGGTACAGTGTTTATTCAACACGTTAGAGTTTCTTACAGCAGCACAGTTTGTTACTCACTGGTTGTATTTGATTAATGTTGACTTTGTACCCTCTTTTTCCTGCACTGCTAATGCTGTACTTCCCCTGAGACTCACAAGGCAGAATTTGTCCTTTGGTAGATAAGAGAGGAAAAAGGAGAACAATAAAAATAATCGTCGGTTTCATCTTTTCCAATTTATCCCTGTATCTGGATAGAAGCTGGATATATGGTGCATGATCAAGACCAGCTTCCAAACAGTACAAGGATTTAGGCTTCTTGGGTAAGGAAGAAATCTTGGCTTTTGTGGAAATGCTGTCCTTAACCAATTTCACAAAGAACAGAATGGTGAGCTCATCTTTTGAGTCAGAATTCTCAAGCTAACTGCTCTTCAGGTCTCCCCCAGCACACTTTTTGCATCTAATATGAAGTGTAGAAACACATATTTCACACGATATCCATAAGTGTTTTGACAGATGAGATCTGGCAAATTCTATCTGCGCTGATTTGCAATGTTAATTGGAACAGGGGGAAAAAAAACAACCCCAAAACTTTGGCTTCTGTGCTGAAGCAACAAGTCGGAATTGCGGTGCGCGGTCCGTGCCTGCAGCCTCGCGGGCAGGGGAGGGCGGTGCCCGGGGCCTGCCGGACCCCTCCCAGCAGCGACGCCTTCGGAGCTCGGGGTCAGCTGCGGCAGGGGGGCAGCGCTGTGTGGCACCCTGCGACTGTATTTGTAAATGAATTTCTGCCTGGCAGCTTCTCGTGCTTTACAAGTGGATAAATCAGAAATGCCTGGTAGCGTTTTGTACTGTACTGCATGTGGAAAGCAGGAATAAAAGAATATTAGAATATTAATATCTTAAACCATTTATTCATTTAAATATTAATGAGTACTAGAATTAGAGATGCCCAGGTGCTTGTTCTTCCACCCAGATATATTTATTATGTGGTGTTTTACTTCCATAGTAATTTTTTATAATATTACATGCATATATAAATTTGATGGAAGCTAAAAAAAAACCCCACCCAAACAAAAAAATGTTTGGATGTTTTCTTTCTTTCTTTCTTTCTTTCTTTCTTTCTTTTTTTTTTTGTATTGACAGCTAAACTCAAAGTTGAAATGTCTAAATTAAATAGATCACATTCCTATTCCAAGATCAGATGCAGGATATTGTATCTGTAAGTTTAGAAAAGAACTATTTGCAAACAACCCATAGAACAAAAATTATTATAAAAAACAATGATTTCAGATTTTTGTTTTGTTTTCACGTAGCAGTTGAAACTTTTAAGAAAACCAACATAACCCTTAAAGTAATATTTTTTTTGTACTATGCCATTTTACTCTTTTTACATTTCAATATTGTTTGATATTTTAAGATTGATACAGTGGTTAAACTGCTCATGAAAAGACATTGTTGTGTTTGAGGGATTGCTGTAGCTGAATTCCCACCAGTGAGTGTGAACAGTGCAGATTTCTCTTCTTACCATGCAATGTCCAAAATCTGCTCAGCTCCAAGCTTTCAGGTTTTCAGAAGAAAAAGGACAAGAGTCATTACCATTGCCACAGTGGTGATTGCCTTGAAAAGTTCATGGAAAATATGTGTGGTAAGGTTTGTTTCTGTGTTTGTTTTTAGTCAGATTGATTTATTTGAGAGGCAATATTGATAAATGATGAGCTTGATAAGGCCCTAAAGCAGCCCCACTAAACTGGCACTGTAACGTGGTGGCAGAAATGTGAGACACAAAGATTTGAACAGAGGGAATGAGGGTTTTTTTCAGGAAATGAAGGGTTTCTTAGCTAACAAATTCATCCTAGGTTTAACAAGACAGTAGTTTTCCAGCTGCTCATCTCAGCTCTTGTCATCCACGTATCCTTCTCCAGACCCTGACAAACTGCTGCACTCCCTAAAAGGGTGCCTGACACACGCACTGAGATTATTTCCTGCTTCTTTTCTCCTGCTTCTCGTATCCCTCATTGTTGTTAGAGAGGGAGCCCTGCTCTGATCCACCTCCAAGCAAGGAAATGTCTGTATGGATAAATCATTTGTCCCTTTTCCTTTTTTTACATTTGGTTGATACTTTCCAGTCAAGAATCTAATCCTTCTTATGTGTGTACAAGAAAAAGCTGTGGAAAGTTTGTGTATCCATTTTGCTGGCTTGGTATCCCTGATCCCATTGTACTTTGGGGTGCCCATTTCCACAGAGAAATGTGGAAGGGACTGTAGAGGCCACCTTCTTCTTCTGATAGCGGGGTGCAGACATGGATCCCCGGGAAAACAGTCTCCTTGAAGCATCAAACATTTGAGTAGCACATTTTCTAAGATTTAGCAAAATCCCAGGGCAGATCTGATGCAATGCCACGTGGTCTGTCCTCGAAGGCTGTGGAACGGAATCTGGATTTTGGGTGTGAAAGTCAGTTGGTCACCACTGTATCCCTGTTAGCAACACTTTCCTTTCCACCTGTTTCTCTGTCCACAGCCTTTCACAGCAACATATATCGTAGTCTTATTTATTATTTGAAAGTAAGAGCCGCATCATTTTCTGCACCCAGTTGTGTTCTTAGATTGGAAACAATGCCACCTGCAGCTCTAAATACCCTCCTTTCTCATTATAACAACATCCCTAAATCCCAGTCATTTTAGGTGTTATCAAAAGACGTTATCTAGAGATGCCTGCTGTAGTTAATGTTGCATCAGCGTTTTTATTTTAAAGACCTTTTTCTCAGGCCTATAAACAGGCCATAAAAACTTAGGTGAGGTAGCTGCTTTATATAGGAAAATTTTGAACTGTTGCTGAAATTTGATGTTAAAGGAACTCTGTCAAGCATTACTAAACTACCTATCAATAAAAACATCTCTTATCAATTGTTCTAAATGTAATTGGATGTTGAGATTTGGAGGATGTTAATGTTAAGCAATCTCCTGCACTGCTGGAAATCTAACAACGACAGAGTGGCTGTCTGAGCTGACCTCTGCCTACCGCAAAGAGAGACGCACCAAGACAGCAGGGTAAGAGGAACAAATCTCCGAGAGGGATAAAGCAGATCTGTGAGATGTGGTCTAGGCTTAATTTCTGGGTATCAAACTGGAAAAGGATGCAATTCAAACCTAAACTGATTAGTTTGATTCCCCTCTGTTTTTCATTGAACACTAAACAAATGAGTTGTTAATGACATTTGACTCAGAAAAGAAAGGTGTTTGACAAGCAAGCAGAAAGGCCATTAAAATAATTTAAGTCCTTTCCAGAGGCTTTGTAGGCAATTGTCCTTCAGCTGTGGCATTGGCAGACAAGCCTGACATCTGCAAGTGTGTATTTGCTGCATATACAGATCCCTAGGAGCTGCAGATGTGCTTCAGTTCACCTGTTTTTCAAAACTAAAGCTCAACAACCCCTCTGTTCAGGATATTCTGGCACTCCTGGTTGGTAGATTTTGCTTACTGATATGTGTTATCTGACAAACTTAGGTTGAACCACCTTCAGGTCTTCTTAAAATGTTGTCCTGAGAAATTGCATAGTAACTGCTGGGTAACTCCCCGCTCACTGGATTAGTGCATTTGGGAAGAGAGGATTTCTGCCAAACATGCGCTTCTAAATCCTCAGTTTTGCCATGAATTCCATGGCTGTGTCCTCATTTCTGTACTTTTAAAGGTAGTATTCCATGGCACATGCTGCTTTTCTGCTGAACAATTGGGACTATTCAACAAAGCAGGAAAACTTGTCTGTTATACAGGACCCTCCCTAGCTATTGACATCTGTGTCGTGGCTGGCACTGCAATGAATTCTTTTGGAGGGGATATCCTGAACGTAGAGCCAAAATGCTGTGGAGCAGCAGGTCTAATCTTAGGTATTACTCTGGAAGCTCTTTTCTGTTGGCTATCCTGCGATTTTGAAGCTTGCACCTTCAGTTAGAATCTGCTCTCACACTGCTTGAATTGAAGATACTTTTGTTCCACCAGAGCTATTTCTGTAGGGCAGCAAGGGGCTGTGCATTCCCTGAGAAAGCCTTTTACCATGAAAGACATCCTTCACAGAGGCCTCTGATGTCCTGTCTCGGGAAGAAGGCTGTCTTTTCAGGCTTTTCTGCCTCATCAATCTGCATTGTCTAACCTGGTACACCCAGACCTGAGTTCCTAATGTTTTCCAAAAAGCGAATGAAGGGATGAGGCCACTGTTGGTCCTGTCAGCTCTACTTTGTAAAGGGCAATTAGATAACAAACCAATTAGTTTGGGAAATATATTGAAAGCATTTATAATGTAGTTATATGTTGATAGGCACATTTCCATTGTATCTTCTGCATCAGTGCAGTGTCAGAGAGCAAGAGTTGCCCTCGTTATGTTTCGAATACAATTTGGGTGTTACAAAAAGCTTTTATGCAATTCATTTTGTTCACAGTAGAAATGTGGTTTCAACAGAAATAAAACCCCATCTTTGGCTAGCAGAATGATCCTATTCAAATAAAAGTGTTGTTCCTCAAGAATGAATTGTGTGACAAAGCTAGTATTACTTTTTGGCTTTATATTAAAGTCATCTCCAGAGCATGAGCACATGCTAACATGAATATGCATTCTGAACTTCCTTTCTCTGTACATTCTAGTAAGAAATGAGATATATGCATTGCAGAGAGAGACATATATAGCAGAGTAATATAATGCCATCCTTCAGTCCTCAGCTACAGTAGCTATACTTAACCCCCAATACAAAGCAAATTACAGAGTCCAGTGAATTAGAGATCACTACGGGTCAAAGAGAAATTGCTTTAATATCATGATGGTTCTCTTTGTTCTCAATAGATGACACATTAAAATAAGAAACGGAAAGGCTGCTGTGAGCTGGTTTCCAGCCATGAAATATTCTTCCTGGAATCCCATCATTATGCCTGTTAGAAATACTGTTTTTTCTCAGCTACAGTGACATAAGGAAAAGGCCTTGCAGAAGATTCCCAAGGATCTGGGTCCTGTTCCATTGTTTCACCAGTGACCTAATATGTGAAAATCCAGACCCCAGAGACATTTGTGCTCTCCGCATCTCTCTTTACCTTCTCCTTCTGTCTGGGTAGTGCCCGTGTCAAAAACCACCATGGTGTTTGTGCATTGTGCTGGAAAAATCATATGTGCTCCTATAAAATTACTTTTCCGCATTAAAAAGCTTTGTTTCTACCCGGATATTATACAGCTGTGAATATTCAGTTGTTCTGTTGCCAGCTGCTGGAATAATGTGGTCCCCAAATTATGAGAAATGAACTCAGGTGTGCAGCCTTTCTGAGGGCTCTTTGGGCTTCTTCAGCAGTTTTCTTTAGCTGGGCCTGTATCAGTTCTGCTGTCAGCCCTGTGGCTTGCAGTTAGCAGGCACACACATGGACATGCCAGGTTCTGTTTGCTGATCCTGGAAACTGTATCAGCAACAAATCACATTCATAATCCTCTGAATCCAGGGAGAAACGAACCACTCAAGGAGTCCGCAGCTATGGGTACTGATTTCTGTCTTGTATTTGAAGCATTTTAAGGGAACCTCATCTTCAAAACCTGCTGAACCTGAAAGGATTGCTCCTTATGTAGAGATATGCAGGCTCAAGCTGCAGGGATACTGATGCTTGTCTGCTCTCTGGGGACTTCTAAAAGTTGGAATGTAAAGGGCTTGCAAATTATTTAAAAGGATGCCATTCTCTTCCTGCTCACTTCTCAGTAAACAACAAAACGGAGGAAACTGAGATTTGCTATATCTGTTCTCAATCCCATGTTCTTTTTGTATTGTACTCACTTCCCAAATCCAATCCAGCACTGTGTAGTAACTTGGTAGCTTTTGGAATATTGGTCCTAAAACACTCTCCCTTAAACTGAAACCTAAAAAAGCTCTGAATGATTTAAAGTGGTACATAACATGTCAAACAAATACACAGTGTATTTTATTTTTGTGTTCTTTTCTTTTTTTTTCATATCCTGTCTTCTGTTAAGGTTTTACATTCCTGAGAAAAGAATTTTTACCACCCCTCTATACTGTAGGAAGTACAAAGACACTTTTCTGATTAGCTGTGCATGGTGGTGATGAGTTAAGCTCAGTAAGAAGTATGCTAGAAAATACAGACTGATACATGTGTGTGTACTTATGCTGCTCTGGTTTCAGATGGACTCTCACACTCTCTGTCCTTGTCTTTCTGCCTTCCTCTCCGTCTCAGTGAGTGTTAGATTATGTGAGCAGACTCTAAATTCAAGTGAAAGTGCTATTGCAAAGTATGCTGAGCAAGAACACAAAAAGCAGAACGCTTGGCTCTGCTGATGTTTTGATCTCTTACTTTATGCTATCTTTTTAAAGAAAAAAGTACAAATATCTGTTTGATTAAAAACACATTCTCTCCTTCAACAAGTAATAGTTCAGGGGTCCCTCTTCTGAGTTTATTTTCTGAGCCTAGTTTCAGATCAAATTATAGTGAGTTGGACTGCAAAACATGAGGCTGTGAGGTTTTGTCAGATAACCTGAAGAGTCCGAGAGCAGCTCTTCTCCCAGGATAAGGTGTGGCACAAATGGCTCAAGGACAAGGGAGTGCTTTGTTTTCTGCCTCTGTTCAAACCACACCATACAAGCTGCTTCCAGAAATAGGGAATGAAGCTGGGTGATATGTCTGCTTCAGCATAGCAAACCCTGCAACTCCATACAGAAGTGTTAGATATGTTTGGTTTTCCCCTTTCTCTCTGAACGTACACACTGTGGTGATATTGACTTACTTTGAACTGTTCCACTGCAAAGTAGTTTTGCAAAAGAAACATCAGTGAGGCCTACATTCTTGCCTATATAAGTTTTTGCATGTATTTTGCCACTTGAGTCCTTAAACTTGGTTTAAAAGCTTTCTGTAAGACCCTGGGTTTTGCAGAAGAACTGACCTTCTGAAAGGAGCTGCTGCTTGGTTCATGCATGAAATGTTTTTGCAGTGCAAATGCTGCTCTCATTTCTACCTGTGCCACCCTGTGACTTTCCCAGAGGCTGCACAGGTGTAAGTGGTGTCAGAGTTTGAAGCCCATGAGGCTGCACAGCTGCTCCAAGGACCCGAACCCTGAACTCGGCAGTGCTGGCAGGGCCTTTTTGCTCTGCTGTGCTGTGCGGCCAATGCGAGCCTCTGACTGAACAGGGACTGGGTCCCTGAGCAGTTCCTGACATGCTGCAGCACAGGATTGTTCTCTAGTGACATGCGAACCCAAGGAAACAGATAACTCCCTCAGAATCATCTTGAACCTGTAGCACAGCAATGATGAAAGGCAGATGAAATCCTAACGTAAGGAGAGATGAGACTGAAAATCCATGCGGAGATGATGTGTTGAGTAAGAAGGTACCATCTTCACAGTGTCACATCTCAAGGGTAGAACTGCATGTTAAATATCTTAAAAGCTACAGGAAAACACCACCTGGATATGTAACAAACTGACAGGTTTATTCTGGGATGACAGTATTTTGGATATAGAATCTTCCTGGGTCTTTGTGATGTTTTCTTTAATCGTTCTTCCACAGCTTTCCTGGTAATCTGCGCAAATCTGTAAAAAGGTCTTTGTTTGGTTCTATTGGATTTTTTTCTCCCAAATGGAGAAAGTTCTAATATTTTTCAGCTGGCTTTTAAAAGTGTTTTTCATTTGCTTCTTTGGCAGTAAAAATCCATTTTTACAGCCACGGATGAAGCAAAAATTTCTGATATCTTTCTGGCCAGTGCTCTTCTCTGATATTTTCCTTTGAGGTGGCCTCATCATGCCCTGGTATGGGACTCATTAGCTGGGAGCTTTTCTGGTGTAAGATGGCAGAGGAGAGGAAATGTATGAACCAGTCCTAATGACTGGGCTGCCAGGGAAGGCTACTGTCCACAGTGATTGACAGGTAGAATCAAGTCTAGATAATTCATTCTCCCAAAGTAGAAATAAAATAAAAATGGCTGAAGGCTTTCTTGGAGAAAAAATATTCTAAAGATCTCTCTCTCTCTCTTTTCTTTTTTCTTGTATCTCTGAGTTTGTAGTCTCAGAACAGTGAGCAGCAGCAAATGAGTAGTTTCTGGGTATTTCCTTGGTCTGGGGAGTTTTCCTCTTTTTATTTGCTTCATTTTTTCATGTAATTTGTACTTTTTTCCAAACAGTTGCTTCTTGAGTTTATGTAGTTAAGTACAAGGATTTTCTGTAAATGGAAGCATGCTGCTCTCCATCTTGTATTGGAAAAAGGAGAGAGAGGAAACCCAGACCTGCCTGTCATCCTCAGAGATAAAGACAAGAAGCAGCAGCTCCGTGCATTTGCAGCTCTTGCTGCAGCTCCAAGGCTGGTCTGTGCACTCGAACAGCTGGTGGAGATGGAAGAAGCAGGAGGGGCAGCCATCCACCACTCATCTGGGGTCCACAGGCACATGTTTGGTGTTGTGGCTCTGAGTATTTCAACCATTGCTCTGTTTCTAGAGAGATTTGAAAAATTAATGTAAGGTATTGCCCACTAATTTTCAGGATTTTTGCAGGTTTTCAGAAGCAGGAACCTCAAACTTGTAAGTGATGAGTAAGGGCCTTTCAGTGTACGCAGCAATTCCCATGGAGTCAGCTGAAATCAGTGGGAACAGCCAGGCCCTCAGCAGTTTGGTAAATGAGGGCCATTACTTAAGGTAGGCTAGCAGTGTATTTAGAAGTGAGCCTGAGGGAAATCTGTTTCCCTTCCTTTTAATGATCCCTGTTCATCTACAGAGAAATGCAACCCCATTTCTGTAGAGAAGGGGAGGCATAAATGGAAAAACTTTGCCACAGTAATTTTATTTTTATTCCTACTTTTTCAATTAAGGCTTTAAAGGCAGGTCTTCATGCATTTGAAAAAGATGGAGGGTAGCATGTCTGTAACTATTCACTGATAAGCAGTCTTAAAATAGTAGGATCTCTTCTCTCCATCTCCTGTTTCGTGATAAGGGCTTGTTTCTTCCCGTAGGTTCCACCAGGCACCTGTGCTGCAGAGTAGGGTCTTCAGAGCGTGCAGGGTATTCTCCAAGAGGTGCAGAATTGCTGTCACGTACCTCTGAATGTTCATATTGACGGCTGAGAATCTCAGATGAGTGAATGGGAGCCTGAGGCTCTGTAGAGCATTAAGGGCAGGCACTTCCTGGCTACTGCCTCTCCCTTTGGCAACTCTGCTGTTTCCAGGCACCTGGAAACCAGGCTCGATGGCCTTGGGGTGACGAGGCAAAAGGCAAGGCTTGGAATTGATCCCATCCAGGCTGCTCACCTGTACAGCCACTGCCGATTTTGTGTGGTTTGAGGTGAAGCAGGCTCTGTAACCTCCATGTCCTCATGTTATGAGGCCAAGCTTCTAATTGGACCTCTGGATGTTGTGGTGCTGTGTGCCCGGGAAGGATGTGGAAATTGGATATGATATACATCTGCTGCTGCTCAAGAGAGCCCCCTTGACCACAGAAGGAACGTTTGCATTTATGGAAGAGGCTGTAAGTGTAGGAGTGGTCTCATCTCTGTTAGCACAGTACTGCCCACCAGCTTCATTTAAAACACTTACTTAAATACTTTGCTGGCTTAGGACTACATATCATCGAAGTTACAAGGGTTTTGGAGGGGCTAACACTGTTCTGTGAAGTCTTTGGAAAACTATTTTGTTAATAGACATTGTAAGTATCTTTAAAAAATGTCAGAATAGGAAAACAGCTGTCTACAACCGTGGTGCTGGGAAGGAAATAAGATAGGACGGGATCAAAACAGCCTAGGTTTGTTTCCTCCCACACCTGCTTTATCTAAGATTATCAAAGCCAACAACAATGATACCTCTTCAGTTACTGTCACTAGGAAGGACTAGCAGATACGTTCCAGCTGTTTGGCCTCAGATTTCACTGTCTCTGCTGGAATACAGCAGTGATCTAAAACCCTGAGACAAGACAGAAGGGCTTCTCAGCTGTCTGAGACAAGTTGGCACAAAATAAAATATTGTGGACCTCCTTGCTGAGAACATAGTAGCCAAAACTACAGAGTGGCTGCTGCAAGATGGAGTGGGAAGGTAATGAAATGCAGCCGGAGGTAGCTGTAGCATAGCATATAAATTGACTTAAAACAGGGGGGAAGGATTGAAGGACTTTCCCAGAGTGAATGATTTCGTAGATTATTGATTTGGGCAGCAGTTTATTTAAACATTAAAACTCTGAATGAAGCAAGTTACCCTGAAGAAAAATGTGTCAGGTATAGAACTTGTTACAGCTAACTGGTTAGCCTCTGAGGACTTTGTAAACTGTCCAGATATATTTATTATAGAAAATATTTTCTTGAGGAAAAAATAGACTGTTTCCCCCTCCAGAGTATGCTGTGGTATTTTCTGATGTGAATGCTTGAATTTTGTGGTCTGTTACCATTACAGTTACTGTATGACTGTGCTCAAGAATTTTTAACAACCTCTCTCTGTTTCCCAGGGAAGGAGAATAAAAAATAACAATTTAAGGGAACGAAAAATTACTGCAACAGTTACATAATTACCCATGCAGGTGTATGATTACACTTAGTGCTCTCTCTGTGAAGTGCCCCACAGCAATATAGAGGCACTTAGAATGAACCTGTCATTCAGCAATGGAAGGGGGCTTCAGGACAAGGAATGACAGTGCATATCCCTGCATTCCTCATGGCTCTTGGACATCTGCAGATAATTAATCCCTCCGACTTACAGGTTTACTGCCAAACAAGATTGGTAGAATAAAAGTAAGATATTTAGTAGTGGGAGAGTTTGTGGAGAAGACTTATTCTATGCTTACTGAGGACCAAATCTTCAGCCCTTTACAAAGCACAAGGAAGGGATGTGGGAGAAACAGGAGAAACAGGCTCCCTCCACCCTGATGTCTTGTCACGGGTAAGGCCGGCTTGTCCATGGGCTACAGATGCTTCCAGAGTCGCTGGGGGTGCACTGCTCATAAGCAGAGTGTTGATTTTAGCTCCTGCTTATGTAGTCCCTGTTCTGACATCAACAGACCAAGCTCAGTCCCCTCAAATGTTATACACCTTGAAGCTGCCTCCATGTGTGCATGTAACAGAGAGGAGGCTTGGCTAGGCTGGTATCAAAATCAAATTTGTGATACCTGCAATATTTCTGTTGTTTTCTTGGCTACATGAGCCTTGTGGAGGCTAATGAGCTCATGCAGTCAGCAATAACTGGCCTTAAATGGTCTCCCAGGTTTTGCAGCTTAGGCTCAAATGATTCCTCATGTCCATTTTCCCAATTACTCTACAATTCCTATTTGTTCTTTGCAAAAGTCAGATATTCTGAGAGCTGCTGCTGCTGCTCAGACCTTCTGGGCACTGCTTGCAAATAGAATTGTGTCACACACATCTGGAACCCAAGACCAATTCAGCCAGTCCTGCAGTGTCTATAAGTGGTAGCCTTTCACAGCAGTTAAATTCTTGTTTGCGTTGTTTTTGAACATTTCACATGTGTATCTCTTCTCTTGCTTTTAACAGACTTACAGAATGAGTAATGGTCAGCAACTTGCTGCACAGAGGGAATAGGAACAGCAAATGGGTTATTAGCACTACAACACCTGCAGTTTGTCTGAGTTGAGTGGACAAAAAATGTGTGATTAGCATATAGTGTAGAAGGGCTTGATACTAACGCTGATTATTTTGGAGCTATAGCTTGTCTGGGTTAGTTTAGTCCCAGGAAATGCTCATAATGGAGTGTCTGCTGTCCAGCTTGTGTGGTTCCTTTCCCCTAGTTAGCAGAAACACCCACTCACCAACCCGCCCCCCCCGCCCCCCCCCAAAAAAAAGAAAAGAAAAAAAGAAAAAAAAGAAGAAATTGCACTTTGTGTTAGTGGGTACCAGGTCCAGGTGTTTAATGCTGTTGGCATTGCAGCTGCATGAGCACAAGTCTTGCTACCTTAAACCAGATTTTAATACGTCATTCATTACTAAATAAAAATAATGCAGTGAACACTACATCAATAAATTCTGACTGTCCCCAAAGCAATTACTGTAAAGCCAACAAACCAGACACTCAGGTTAATTTCAAAAAGAGAAACTTAAACAGCAGAGCACATTACCATCCTCCCTGTGACCTGTACTGAGAGCTGTGTTGGCACAATAAAGGTATTGCAGGGTTCATGGTCCCTGCTCCATTTGAACAGTTTTGCTTGGCTGGGCTTGTAAGGTTGTCTTCACTGGCTTTTTTGCTCTGGTAGTGCTAGAAAGCATAAACTTTTGTGCTGTGATCCGTCTATTTGATCATAATAGTATGTTTAAATTTACTGAGATTTATCTCAGTAAATAATGCTGTTCCAGGAAGGCAGGGAACAGGGGACACCAAAGAAGAACAATTAAAACGTATCTGTCATGTATTCCACCTTAAATTTCTGGTAGGTACTCTACTGCAATTCTGCATCCCCAGAGGTTTTGTTGTTTAAATATTTAAACAATAAAAATTACTAAAGCTCTAAGAATGATGTCTCATGATATTCAGTGACCTGAAGATAAGCTGTATCAGCCCTCAAGAAGGTAAAGAAAAGACTTGCATGTAGAAGGTGAAATATAGTCTCACTAAAGCTCTGTAAGTGAAATCACCCTTAAGATTCTCTTATGCTAGGATATGTTTTCCGACAGGCCAGTTCTGGAAAATGCCTGTTGTCTTAACTAATTAAGATACATTTTTGACAGGGCAGATATCATATCATCTGAGCAAGTTGTACACAAGCTAATAATTTAATTTTTCCAAGCAAAGCTAACTGTGCTGTGCAAAAAAGACCTGTCACATGAAAATGTCAACATAGCAGAGGAGCTGGAAATCAGTTGGAATACATTTTGAGGGCCCAAACTATTTTCTCTGTCTAGCTGACTATATGTACAAAGCCTCAGCCCAGGAGAATATTGTCTGCTTGTACATTTTTGCACATTGCAAAAGCAGTTGATGCTGTCCTCTTCATGAGAGAAGAATGTAGAACATGGTAAATTTTTAACCTAAAAGCATTTGCTGTCGTACTCTCTTGCAGCTAGGCCTCCTTGCATTTTCAGTTTTGATGAAACAAGAGGAAAATTATATTAGAAAACATCCTGTGCATTTTAAACATTCTGTGTGTTTTAGAAATATACATTTCAGTGGCAGAGGGGTTCATCAGGACTTTATGGGACACATTAATTATTATGAAAGAATTTGTTGGCTTTAGTGCAGCCAAAACTGTGACTGTTGTGAAGCCTGGCCCTGCTGGGTGAGCTCTCCTGTACAGGCCCAGCCCAGTGGCTGCACACACCCCCAGGCAGCTTTTTTTTTTCAGGCCTGTCTCCTTCACAGTCTGAGACAAAGGATTTGCTGTCCTATAGCAAAGCAAATACATTTATTCCTAGGATGTTTAGGACCTGGAGACTGTAATCATGCTCAGAAAACATGATGTGAATGGGAGGAAACTGCAGGGAGAGGTGGCTGGGGACCCTCTAATTTGTATATGATCCAAATTTTATGCCTCTTCTTATAGAGAAATAAGTGAGAAGTGCCCCGGTGCACCCTGCCATCCCTGGGGAGGAGGAGCAGTGCGTGAGGTGGTTGGGGAGTCGGTCACCTCCACTGGCCGCACTTTGGCTGCTGGATTAGCCCGGTGCAGCCGTGGTCTGAGGGTGGCTTCCTGCGTGGTGCTGGGCCGTGGGAGGGGTGTCAGTTCATTGCTTTAATTTAAAACAACAGCAACAAGAGCAACAACAAAAGCCACGATAAAACACAACAAAACACTGCTGTCCTGGGTTCAATAGTGTCACAGCAATTAGGTCCTAAAGCAATTAGGACCAGCAGCACATACAATAAAGCACAGTGGGCATGGAAAACAGCCCACCCTGGTAGTGCTCTAGCAGTCCATGCATTAAACCCCACAGATAAGCTGCCAGAGGATATTTTATGCTTCTGCTGTTCTTGGGAAATTGCTATTTCAACTGTCCTGTTTTGAAGATTAAGGAAATGGATTCGCTCAATCAAAATATTTTCCTGTTGAAAAATAATGGCAGATTGAATCATGTAATATCGTAATGTACGTTTGCCATAATCATAATTTCACAAGTATATGTTTTCAATCAACAGCTTGCTGTAAATTTGAAAGGTAATTACTCACCTGTTAAGCAGGAAAGTAAGGTCTGACAGTCCTTGGTAGGGGGGAGGAGAAACAAACTGCCTAGTTAAGAGGTTCTAGCATTTCTCTGCTTTAATACTCAGTGAATTTGAATCCTTGTGGCAACCTAGATCAGAGCCTGGTCTTAGCTGTGTTGGTACTGGGAGTGCTCTTGTGCAGGCAGCCCAGGTTCCCCGTGCCCCAGTTAAGCGTTGCCCCAGCTCTGTTTGGTGAGGTGCAATTCCACTTCAGGCCCATATGTAAGGAGAGTCCCAGATGGCTTTGTGCAGCTAGGTTTGTGCTTTTTTTTTTCTGTGTCTCTTCAGTGAAGCTGAAATTTTCTTTCCAGTTACACCTGGTTTTTAACCCTTCCTTCATCAAAAAAGGTAACCAGATGGTGATTTGCATTTCCCAGGGGACCAAAAGCAGTGAAGGCTAACATTGGAGCTGCTTACTTCTCCCTGAGCATCCCTCCCCTGACCATGCAGTGCACATTTCTGGGAGCCTAAACCAGCTGTGGACAGGCGTTTCTTTAAGTTTTGTGGTTTACTAACCCGGGTTTCAACCACTAGACTCTCTAAAGCCCAACAACTTGTGCTGTCACCATTCACAGCTTGATCCCACATGAACCCGTGCTACTTTGCACAATAAAACCCATCATATGTTTAATTCTAAAAAAAGGGTTTGCCTAAAAGGGTGGTGTGAATCTCTTTGAAATAGATATGTATTAAATTTTTATGTGTGAAACTGGAAAAAACCCGCCTTTCTCTATTACCGATTTGTTACATTAAATATCCTTTGTGTGGTCCATGCCACATCTACAGCAAAATGCAGCTGTGCAAATGGACACGTTACTTGGCTTTTGTCAGGTTGCATCAGTCAAAACAAATGCTGCCTTCTGTTCCTCGGCTGCTTTGCCCACGCCTGTGCCCTCCTGGTTTCTTTGCTCAGTGGAATCCCTTTTTTGCTCTCATTCTGTCTGCTACAAATGGTTAGGAGTGGGAGTCAGCAGAAACAGTTTGATTTTCATTCCAAGTGAGGACAGCAGCAGGCAGGGCAGAGCAGCTGGGCTCTCCAGCCCTTCACTGGGGCACCACGTGGGTTTCAGTAAGCTGGGAAAGCTGGATTTGCCTTAGGAAGCATTTGGGTTTAGATTATTTCTCTCCTGGAAACCTACACAGATCTGATTGGTAAGGAAACAGCAGGAGGAGTTAAAGGCAGACGAGGCAATAGGAGAACAGGATACTTGTAGCCTTGGGACAAGAGAGCTTGTGCCTTGGCCAGCAGCTACAGGACTGTAGTGGGAGCAATGGAAAAGCACCTCTTTTCGGGAACCTTCCTGTCCTGCTCTTAGGCTGGTTTGGATGGGTCCTCACCCACCTCATCAAATGACCTCAACCTTCTGTCTCTTAATTCCACGATGTGTATCAAGAACCATGTCAGACTGCAGTGTTTTGGTGCTTTCTCTCAAGTCGTCTTTAAAAGACACTTGGAAGCAATGCAAGGAGTGATCCACCCAATGTACACTTTTTTTGGACAGGATGTTTCCAGCTGCTGTCTATTATTCCTGCTTGTACATCCAGGCACTGCAATTTCTCTGCCTGTTAACGGGGTAAATGTGAGAGTGAGGCTGTTAACGGGATTTGGCTGTGGCTGGATAAGCTCATGGAGACCTGCAGAGCACAGTGCCCACAACGCCTGGACCTTGTCTGTGTTAGAACAGCTTTCAGCAGCCATGGTGAAAAACCTGGAGAGGTGAAAGGAAAATATAAATGATCAGCAGCCTCTCCATTTTGAGCTACTGCACTTCTGTTTACTTGGCATTACCTCAGTCTTGCACCTTTGTGAGTGTAACAAACCCAGTTTGGGTTAGCAGACCAGTGCCAGTGTGGCAGTGACAAGTCTTGCAGTCTGATCAGGGAGTGAGTGGGTTCAGGCCTCCAGTTTTGGCTTAACGATTTACTGGAGAGTAATATCTGCAGGGAAATGGGGCTCCTTCTGCTGGGTGTAGTCCAGTTATGCTGGGTTGCACTGTAATGGGCAGTGTGATCTGAAGGAGAGTATTACGGGAATTATCTTAATGGCCCCTTTACTTTTTTATTACTTAAGTTTCTCAGAACAATTTTCAATTCAACAGATAAGAAATTTACACTGGTATTTTTTTTCCGTTTTGGTTTTTCAGTCTCTAATTTTTGCATAGACCCCTTTACTTTTCCCACTTCTGTTTGAGATGCTCCAATGTTATGGGTGGCTACCTAAGCAAAACACTCATCTCCTTGGGGATCTCATGTCCTCTTGATTCAAAATTTCATTCTTTTGAAAACCATTTAAAAAATGGTTGTTAAAATATCAGAGATAATCAAGTGAAGCAATGAAACTGTCCCCTAAGAGAAAACACACTTCAATTCATCAAATATTCCCTGCAGATGTCTTAGAAAATGTTCCCTTTCCTCCTGCAATTCCCACTAGCAGTCTGACATGCTTTGCATTGTAGATATTTTTCCTAAGTGTCAGGCATAAGGACTCCTTAGAAACACCATCCTGTCTCATTTGCATTCCATGGAGTTTAACCTAGGGGATTTTTCTGGGGGCATTCACAAGCAGAGGCAAGGATGGAAACAGAAGTGTCTTCTGTGCTGTGCTGTTAAACAACTACATGGACTCCTTTTGTCTGAGCAACTGCTTTGGGTAAATTGGGAAAATCTCTGGCACTTGGCTAGAAAGGTACTCCCTTTGGCCTTTTAAACATGCATACAGGATTGTGCCTCACCTGTGCGAGTCAGGGTGGGTTCAGGGTGTCCTTGCAGGGACTTGGCTTCAGGTTTGGATGCACCAGAGGGTCTGACACTCTGGATATATTTGCTACAAGTGGTTTGAGAGCAGCACACATGATACAGCGGCCTAAAATCTAATGCTTCCTCAAATCAGTTCTCTATTTGAGCTTGATAAATTTCCAAACCTGAGATACTGAGCAAAACAAAAGCAAACTGTGCTTTGGCCACTCCTGAACCAGGAGCTTTGAACTTGGGTAATCCTGTGAAAATGCCTGTTTCATTAAGGAGATGCTCCTTAGCCCATCTATGAATTTTGCTCAGTGCCTAGTTTTAATGTTGGAGAATCACCCTAAATTTGGGTCTGGATTGCCTTTATCATATAAAAGACCTGTTCTGACAAACAAATTGCACCACAAACTGTTTGAAAGCTACCAAAGTCTCTCTACATGCAAATGCTTGAAGAAGGAATTTTAGGACTGACTTTGTCCCTAAAACCTGCCGAAATAGTATTTTTGCTCTGGACCTTCTCATATCAAAATGGCACGATGTAGTGCAGAGAAGGCAATGTTGATTGGATTAAGTTAATTCTTCATTTTGATATTTATCTTAACTGTTTGAAATTTTTCTTTCCTGTGCCATAATTACCTATTAGGGTGTAAATCAGATGTTTATAAACCAGTGATGCTGCTTTTTCTGTCTCCTCCAGTATGACCTGATCCTGGTAGATGTTGAGGGTTTGGTTGTTTTGTTTTGTTTTTTTCCAAATGACTCGAGGGCCAATAGTCATGACGGCTGTCATGTAAAACACCATCTGTGATTCTGGCTTGGCTGTGCTATGTTCCAGATTGCACAATGCTTGAGCAATAGTTCAGATTGTGGTAATGTGTAGCTCTTTCATGGTGCTCTATGTACACGACACATTTCCTTAAGGACTTTTCTAAAAGCAGTGTCTTGAATAAACAGAGCCAAAGCTATCAGTTTAACAAGATTTGAGGTAAATACTTTGAATATGTTCATAATTACAGATCACGAGCTGGTGAAAACTGGCATAATGCATGGGTTATTAGCAAGCAACCACTGAGTATGTCATTTCAACCAAATTAATGTATTTTGCTGAAGGTAGTAGTAACATGGAGGGAATGAACTTTAAAAGCCACACTAACTCTGGCCAGTATAATGGGAAACATTTACAAGTCTACCTAAAGTTGTTCAAAGCAATTCCTCAAAATCTAAGGGTTGGATTTCTGCAAACGTCAGGTTCCTGCAACTTCCACAGGCACCTGTCTGCCATAACTCTCAGTTAATGGTTTGGAGGCTTCTACTGGCTACAGTACAAGCTAACATTTATTTCATCTCCTATGAAATAAAATAGATTAAAGATAAACTTAAGTATCATTCAAACCTGATGAGAACAAGAAGTATCTTGCAGAAAGAGATCTCGTAGAAATAAATGAAAAATGCTGGAAACAAAAGTTACCTAAAACCTCTTCTGAAACTGCGTAATCCTGATGCTGAGAGCAGGGTCCACTCTGTCCTCTTGGTGTTAGGGACAGACAGAAAATAACCGGCACCAAAGCCAAGGTTTGTCTCCCAGGAGCAGCAGCCAGTAATGAAAGACATTTTTTCTTAATATGTGAAGACTAATGGGAAGGAATGAAGGAGGCACTAGAGGGTCAGCTCAGAGGAAAGATACACTTGATCTTCCCCTACCCATCATTCCCATTAAAGCTGTTGTCTGTTAGTGTCGATTGTCTAATGATGCCCATCTGTTATCTGAACTGTATCTGTGTATCTTTATGCCTGTCTAGTCTCTGATTTATCTGTTAGCCATCATTATCTATTATGTGGGGATGCACAGGGTATGCCTAGGTGTACATTAGCCTGTGGTAATCTCTGTTCCAGAACCGTGTCTCGCAGCAGCTGAGGCTGACTCATGGCTGAAGGTCTGTGTGGAGGATTTTTGCCTGTCTGGGGACTACAATGGGAATTTGAGCTGCATTGATCGAGCAGCTTGAAATGACATGAACAGTCTGAGCAATGCTATTCATCAAGTGTATGTCACACTGGAGTGCTGTATGTTACCTGCTGGAGATGAAGTAGGGAGAGCAGTAAATGCTAGCTAAGAGTCATGTCATGCCTTTTCTCTGCCTTTTCCACCATCCCCTGATGTGGCACCAGTCACGTGAAGGAGGACTGTCACAGCCTCCTTTGTGCACGCCTTCAGCCACACATCCCCCTGCACTTCCCTGTGTGCCCACCTTGGCCTCGCATGTTTTCTCAGTTTGGCTCAGCCACTGCTCAGCAGAATCCTGTGCTATAGTGACGTCTGACCCACTAGGACTGGTCAGTTATTCTTCTCTCTCATTCTACGTGAAAGTCTGGCAAATGTTTTAAGGAGAATTTTGTCTTTCACATCTGGGTTTGGTGAGTTCCTTCTCTACTCTGGTGTCCTCTCTCCATCCTTTCTTGTTTCCCCTTAGAAAGGGACCATAAGGAGATGAGGTCCTTGCAGGTGACCATAACGTGAGCTCTAAGAGCCATAAGCTCTGGGTTAGAAATCTGGTGTCCTAGATACAGGATGTATACACTGACTATATGTACTTACTTGTGAAAACAGAGAGAGAGACAATTAGCATATCTGAGTCCAACTCAACACCTTGAACAAGATACTAATTTTTATTTATAGCCTTGGATGTATGTAGGTGCATATATAATTCTAGCTCACCACAAACGAAATAGAAGGTTTTATTTATAGATATGTGTACAGCATGTTCATCCCCACGGAATCTCTGAATTGTTCCTCAACAAGACTGACAGCTGACAGCTCTGACCAACTTGACAAGGTGCTTTAGGATAGATTTCCCAATATTTAAGACTAACAGCCAAACTCTCCACTTTCTAAGAAAGATGAAAATGGCAGATAATCAGGATGTGAGTAATTTACAAAAAAGAAAACCAGTACTGCTTTAATCTGAACTTTCTTCTTTAGGCTAATAAGCTCTGGATTACAAACCCCACAGCTTGAAACTTGCCCTGCCTATTTTAAAAACTAATTGGAACTGAATACAAAAAGCAGACAATCATCACTGAGGGCAAGAACAGAAGATTATTATTATATTTCTGAAGAAAAGTGGTGGCTGAGGGCTGGCTGCTCTGGAGGATAAGAGCAATACCTCTTAGCCCAGAAGGGGAACCCACCCTCCATGGGCAGTCTGGATCTTTACGTGTCAGGTGGCAACAATAGTTTTGAGGGTTGTGTTTATACTGACCAGTACATAGGACTAGTAATGTCCTAATGTGTACAGCAATTGCCCTTGGGTTGCTGTGTGCATCTGAGCTCCTTTGGTCCCATACAACTTCAAGGGAGAAAATAATGCCCCTGCTCTGTAAAAGTTGCAAGCAAATGCAGCTGGGAGTAGACAGGGAAAAAATAATTGATTCAATTTTTCTGCTTCCTGAACTAGCAGATTTGTAAACAGCTGGAGATCCCAATTTTATTTCAAGCTACGCACATATTAAGATCAAAGCTATATTTCTGAAATTTGATTTATGAATTAACAATATTCTGAAAATAACAATAAGCTTTGTTTTTAGGCTTAGCAATAGCAAGGGTTTGTACCATTTCCTGCCCATGCCTGTCTCTAAATGGGTTTTGCTGCTTGAAGGCTGCTCCAAGCTGATTTGCATCTGTGTGGGGTAGCAAGTCAGCCCTGCCAACGAGTCAGCAAAACCTACTTCACACATCCCTGCAGGACCAACAGCAGGTCCTGGCAGAGGGTACTTCAGGCAAATGCCATTAGTGTGTCACAAGTTACACTGGTCTAAAGCAGTTCATGTAAGCAGCAGGACTGAAAAATCCAGTTGTATGTGATGTCTGGGATTTGTTGCTTCAGAGACTATTGGGAGCTCCTATAGTCTGCTATTCACTCCTGGAAGCGTGAATGGGCACAGGGATGCACAGGCAAATCTGTTGTGTAAGCACAGGAACAGGGCTCCATGCATGTGACAGCATGAAAAATGGACTTGCTGCATCTGAACTCCTCAGATATGGTATCATGTTTAGTAAGCTGCTCTCTCCTCCATGTCTGTTGCTTGCAGACAAGGATTCTCCTCCTGGCTTCCAGCATGGGTCAGCTTGCCATCAGCGTGGCATCAGCAGAAAGAAACAAGCACAGCTTGGGAAAAGGATCACTGCCAGTCAGTGCTGACAAAGCTCACTTCAGACCTTTTCTCTGTGCATTATTAAGGTCAGTGAGCCAGATTGTAAATAAGAGGCCTAATTTCCAGCAGACCTTACCTGTGCCATTTCCTTGGAAGCTGGCAGAGTGTCAGGTGAGACCTGGCAGATGTGACTGTGGCAGTAGAGGCCATCCCTGCCAAATCACCTCAAAGCCTCTGCTCAATGGTGCTGCTCTTGTTATGCCAGAGAAATGTTTGCCTGTGCCCTGGACATCCCTGCTCACACCTGACTTCTTAGCAAGATCCCACCCTTTGGTTTAAATGAAAATCAAAGGCCCCCTGCCTTAACCCAGATAGGTTTCTGTTATTCAGCTTCCACACACAGCTGTACTGACATAAATGACAGTGGAGATCTCTAAGGGTGGGAACAAGCAGGTAGGCAGAGGGATAAGACAAGGCAGAGGTGAATTTTGGCACCCATCACAGAGGTAACATTTGTGTAACTGGAACATTTCGACTGACTGGAGTAAGCATATGGGCCTTCAGCTGCTTTTGCAATAGGACAGGGATCTAGGGTGGGGAAAGGGGAGACTGACACAGCAGGGCACATTAATGTCAGCTAATCCCACCATGCCTTGTGTCTTGGAGCCCTTCATTTAAGCTGTGCATGCACAGCATCTTTCGGTTTATCAGCCTTGTTTCTCTGCCAGTGAGCACAAGTCACTTAGTGAGAAAATTTTATCCCACAGCCATTTACCAGGACAATGATGAGCTCTTTGAAAACAAAGGGTCAGATCTCGGAGCAGCACCTAAGAAAGGGTTTGTTCAGTGCAGCTGTAAAGTATCCTTATGTTCTGATTGAAAAAAAAGCAGGCGAGGTGGGGAATAAAGAGCAGAAAGCAGAGAGCAGCAGGCAGTTGTTCAGGGGAGTGGGTGGGCGGCCTTGAGACAATTGTTGCTTTCATTTTTTCACCTGTAAGTGTTGTGTGAAATGAATCTTTGTAGAGGAAGGGGCTGCTACAGCCAATTGTTCTGGTAATGCTGTGCCATCGCCACACTGGTTTGTATTCACAGTCTTGCTACCTACTGAAAACCAGAAACAATAGGAAAAATGCATTCTGTATGGCAGTGCTAGTGTATGTATCTCTTGGCAAACAACTACAATGAGCCTAGCTGGGATTTTAAAGTACAACTATTAATTATATGCCTTGTGCTAAACATTGATGAATTTCATTGCAGTAGAAAATATGTGCACATTTCTTCTAGGCATTAAAGCCTTTTCTCTTTGGTGCTGGTAATTAAAAAACAAGGACAATATGACTGGCAGAGCACAGTGGTTTTTTTCTTTTTCTAAGAAGACATAATTTATAAATTAAAAGCACTATGTCTCAGCCAAGAACAAGCTGGTCTTCTGAACTATGGCATGAATGTCATTAATGAAAATGAAAGATAAAAGATGAAAAGCATCTTCTTTTTCAGTTAGAATGAGCATTTTGCTAGTGTATTCAAGTTGCACAGAGAGGAGTCCGTAACCCTTCCTCACTCACCGGGACAAGTGGCCGAGGAGATCCTGACTCCTTGGGAGCAGCTTCCCCAGGAACACACCCAGACCACTGACGTTCCAAAGATGAACAGAGGGAACAGCCCAGGAGTGCCTGTGTTCATCTGGGCAGGCCTTGTCTCTATAAACAAAATCAGACAAAGAGGAGGGTGCGTAAAGGACCTGCTGACAACTACAAACAAGTGAGTGAGTTCTTAGAAATACACTTTGACTTTACAAATTAGGAACCATCCAAAGGAGCAGACAAGGGTGCTTTCCACCGTTGCTGCGGATATGGCCAATATCTGCACCCCACATAACATTTCCTGCAATAAACACCATCCAAAAGTGAGGCGCCTTTTCAGCATTGGTTTAAGGATCTCTGCATTTCTTTTGCCACTAAAAGGAAGATTTCAGCCCTCCTGTCTTCTTCTTTCACCTCCCTTCCTTATCCTAATATTGGTGAGAGGTTGATCTGAGTGAAATCTAAGCCATGAAGTAAAAGGAAAGATTTCAAACAGTTCAGGTCCCACTGAGCAGCCTTTTCAAGGGAGTAACTGAGAAAACACAGGGAGTGGGAGGAGTGCAGGTCCACCTTTTTCAGTGGTAATCTGATCTTAGATCGATTTAAATAAATCATGAATTAATCCATTCTTAAACAGAGCCCAGTGTCTGAGAATTGGATTCAGTGAACTACTTTCCATGTTATCAAGGTGCATACTCTAAGCCGATCGAGTTTAATGGTACTGGAAGAGTTGGGCTGGTTAAAAAAATTTAAAATTTTTTTTATTAGTTTGTGAATTGACTTGTCAGTGTTGCACTCCTAGTTGGTCCAAAACTAATCTTAGTTTTGGAAGCTTGAAACCCTGACTCTGAATCTACAGCTTTGCCTTTTGTTCTCAATCCCCACAAAAGGAGGTTGCAGTTCTCATCTCTTGAGTCAATGGTTTAGGTGTTTCTGCTCTGTTGTGGCCATGAAGGATGGAGCTGTACAATTAATTATCTCCAGCAGTTATTTTATTTATTTTGATGACACCGTTATTCTGCCTTCTGCTTGTCAGTATTTAACAAGCTCTTTATATGGAAGCTAAGAGCTGGGCTGGCTGAGTTCTTTTCAATTAAAAGTTAAGCAAACGTGATATTCTGGTTTTAAAATTATGTCCCTAAACTTTAAAAATCTCAGTAAAAAACTGGATTTTCTAAGACCTCTCCCGACTCTCATTTTTCTTCTCTTTCCCTGTTCTCTGTCCCTTGTTTCAAGATGTAATTTATTGTTGCCAGGGAGAAAACTGGGGGGGGGGGGGGGGGGAGGGGGGGGGAAGTACAGAGAGCTGGGAAATAAAACATCTTTTTCAACTCTCCCCACACAAGTACCTGTCTTTCAATCAGTGCAGGTTAGAACGAGCTGCAAATGCGTTTCCGAGGCCCCAGTATGCCTGCACCGTGTGAGCACCTCTGCCCTCTTCCTGATATTTTTAGCCCTGCTTTTCTTTGGTGTATCTCTGCTCTTCCTCTGCACTAGAGGACAGCGTACCTTCCTCTGTGGTTCGCCCGTTTTCACTGCCCTTTCCTGACCCCTGGCATTTTTTCCTAGAGGCAGTAGGATGAATTTGACTGGTGTTCAAGCTCCAGGCACGACAGCGCCGTCAGTCTCTGATGGCACTGGCTATCACAGGAACTGCTGAGAACTCTGCTAGCGCTTTTGAGAGGCCTGATTATGCAGTAGGTGTCTTGCTCTGTGTCCATATGCTGTGTACTAAGGGGGAGCTGGGCCAGAGACGAGTTAATCTCAGCTCTGGAGCCATTAGAACAGCCAGAGCCTGGATGGCAGCATGTATTGCCCGGGGCCACCCTCCCGCCTGGCATCTCCAGCCTGGCGCGGCCTCCGCTAATCCCCGCCGGGTGAGCGCGCCTGGCCCAGCGCTGAGGGAGGCGGCAGCGCCTGCCTTTGTGCGCCCTGCTGCTGGGGCCCTTCGCCAGGGGCACGGACGGCAGCAGGGCCGGGTCCCGCTTCTCCTGGGACAGCAAACGGCGTGGGAGCTCAGCCGAGCACCCAGCGCTGGGAACGCGTGCTGGGTGACAGACAAGAACCAGCAGCGAGTGACCGCGAGCTGTCTTCTTCCAGAGGGACCCGTGATGGCAGAGTGTGCCTGACTCCCCAGGAGGAGGAAGAAGATGGGATGGTGGGGAGCAACCCTAACCTCACTGCTTGCCTTTTTTAAATTTTTTTTTTTTGCCTTCCTAAAGTGTTGCTGATTTCTGAAACCTCCAGAGATATCTTGATTAAACACGGAAATAGTGTCACAGGTCCTACAGCTGCCAGAAGAAAAACGAGATTATGAGGAAAGTCGTGGTTTTGTTAGTGAAATACTTCCCCAAAGTGATTATTTCTGTGTAGTTATTTGGGTGGTTGGAGTGTGCATAGATTTAGAGTACAGAGAGCACAAAGCCATCAGACCTGCCAGGAATTACCCACAGAACTGCAGCTCTGCCTTTTTCCAGGACAAGAGGCTACGAATGCTTCTGGAAGCACTGTTCTGTTTGGGTATTTCATCTGTTTGTTTTTATATCTGACAGTGAATTCAAAATATGTACTTAGAGCAGGAAGTGTTCTCTCCAGGACTAAGAACACAGTTGCAAAGAAAATAAATAGGAAACATAATATGTAAGTTTTCATTCACTGTTCCTACAGAGAGGTCCTAGCATCTTTTGGGTGGCTTTTTTTCCCAGAAAATAAAGGTTGAATTTTACTGTGAAGAGAAAGAAGACAGCTCTTCCACAGCAGCTGTATTATTTAGGCTGCTTCTTTTAATTTCTGCTGTTGCATGAGCTGACTGGGTTTTTTAGGGTGCTTTAACACAAAGTTTGAACTAGAAAAAGTGACCTTGTTGTGAGAATACCTAGCAGACATTCAATATGCCAGCAGGACTATCCTAGTAAAGTTAATGGCTTGAAAATTCAATTTCAAATGGTACTTTGATTTAAAAGAATTTATCTTTGCAGTAAATTGACATTTGAATAACGTGGTTAATTCTACCAGCAGAAGTATTAGAAAGCAGTGGTGTTTATATATCATACTCTTGCAGCTTCTAAGGTAGTTGTCTGGCACAATGCAAAAAAAGAAAACAGAAGATAAAAGGAGAAATTGGACATTTGAAATTCAGCTGCAGGATTTCTGATTTCTCTTTCATTTTTTTTTTTTCTGAGTGTAACTAGGTAACTCCCATTGCAGATCTTTTATATTTGTCTGATAAGCCATCAGTTGACTTCAGTCTGACTGTTATTGACCAATACTGAACTGTGGACTGAATCTCTCAGGGATATGTGAGGAAATGTATAAGGATAATCAAACAAGAATTCAGCTGGATTTGACCCATTTAAAGAACACATAGACAATAGAAAACTGGGAAAATGCAATTTGGTATCTGAATGCATTTAAGGTTTTGAGCTGCTGGTATGAGACTTCTCCGCTGTTTGAGCAATGTTTCTTAGCACCAGTTTGTCACCTACAGAGGAGGTCTGTTTTTCCCTATTTAATGACTTATTTGAAAAAAAATAAGAATCTGTATTTGAAAGACCAATTAGGCTCCACCTGCCACACTGGCACAACCTGCTGGAACAGCAGCATTTCAGACTAAGTAATGCTTTTATAGCCAGTACTCAGCAAACTGCTGTTCTGAGCCAGCCCGCGACTCTGTGCGTGGGGCAGCAGACAAGGGGTTATGTGAACTTGCCTATGTTGAGCACAAACATGTCATAGCCAATTTTAATCCTTAAGCCTGCTTTTGTTTTGAAGGTTCTTGTTTGCTGCAGGTATCTAAATTTAGCCATATTTTTGTCAGCTAGAACTTATGTTAGAGAAAAGAATGCTAGCAAATCTCAGCAATGTCACACTTCATTAGTCATGCAAGCACTTAAAAGCAAGGTTAGAAACACAAAATTCTGGAGATTTGTGGTGGCAGTTGTTTAAAAATGCCACACTGAGCTTTTTAGGATTTACCTTCTGAAAATGGACCAAGTTAGAGCATTAAATTTCATGAACAATGCAGCTTTCTTAAGTTTGGAAAAAGGAGTATTTAAATCCTGAAGAAAAGCTTCACTGGACATGTATGCTCCTCTTTCTTTGCAACATTTGCAAGTCCCTTGCATTCTCTTCCAGGTTCAAAGGCAGAAAATAGTATTTGCTGACAACTTGATTTTCTCTCTGGTAGTGGCTGCGGGCTGCTTGGGTCCTGCAGATAAGCTCGGGGTTCTCCCAGCATCCCACTCTGAACATCCTTCCCCCTTCGTGCTGCTGCAGTGCGGGCTGGCTGTGCCGCTGCCCGGCCCGCGTGGGCAGGGGGAGGGCACAAGTCACAGCACACGGGAGGCAGCAGGTCCCACACACGACACCTCTAACAGAGCCAGGGCCGTTATTTCTGTTGGGGAGCTCTGTTGTTCAAGCAGCTGTATATAAAAATTTAACTTGCATCTATTGATGTGCATTTCCTGCAGTGTGCTCTTGAAAAGAGAGAAGCTCCTGTCACAATTACACTTATTTTTCTTTTTTAATATAGCTGTATGGAATTAACAGGAGGTATTAAAAACCAGAGTCTTTATTCCCTGGACTTTTTCCATTTTATTACCTTTTTTCTACTTTTGACCTTTGGCTACTTGAAAATTTGGTACGAGAATACCTTAAAAAATATTTCTTAGTAAAAACATGCACAGGAAGTTCCAGTTACATAGCAAAAAAGCTGAGCTATTTTAAAATAATACGGAAATCGCATCCTTCTTGTGATAGCGCCACTCTGCAACAATACCCTTGAGCATCCTGCGGTTTGGTCCAGTTTCCAGACAACCTTTGTGTCCTGTGATGCTTGGCTTGGGAAAAGAGCCATCACACGCACCAGAGGGGCAGTGTGCTGGCACCGGGTTTGTGACACGGGTGCCTCAGAACATTCCAACCCTCCTGTCACACACACAGCGCTGCCGGCCCGGGCAGCACCGCTCTGCACAGGGCGCGGCTGAGCTGTTACCTCGGCAGCTCTCCAGGAAGCGGCTGGGCAGAGGGATCCTCTCTGCAGCTGGGCTGGAGCAGGAGGGTGCAAGCACTCCCTGCCAGCGGTGCGGAGGGAACGGCCACACAGCAGCGAGCCTGCCTGGTGGAAGGGCAGAGCCAGCACGGGAACCGGAGATGGCAGGGAGGCCCCTCAAAGCTGCTTTGGCAGGGAGCAAACGTGGCCAAGGGAAAAACCGTATGTAGGAAGGTTATGTTAGGAACTTGTTAGCTGTTGTCCTCTTAAAGCTACATTTAACAAAAGGTCCGAGTGGAAAACTTCTGGGTAAATCCCTATTTATCCACACTACAGTTGTTACAGAAATAATTCAGAGGAAATTAGGTACATAACCAAGTGTCCTGACTTTGTTTCTCCGTTGCGAATGGCATCCAAGCAGTCCATCCTCACAGCATGTGACAGTCAAGTGGAGCAGTGGTTTTACATCTACTGGGAACTTCAACAGTTCTCAAAGAAAATATTCAAGGCATCATTACTAGCGTTGTCTTCATTACACTGGCAGTTGCAAAGCTAAATGGAAATGGGTTCCATTTATTCTAAACCAGAAGATAGTAGAAACATTTTAGGCCTGAAGACTTGATATCTCCTGTCAGAAACAATATTTGGTTTGGCATCTCATTGCAGGGGTCTGGGGATTGTTTTTTCCTTAAAATTTTAATAGCATCTCTATTTCTGTGGACTCAAAAATGTGAATTCTTTCATAAAAAAGCTTTTTCATAACACCTAGACAAGTTTATACAAGTTGTCCTGTCTCCAACTCGTATGATACGTTACTAATATTACTGAAAACTTCTCTGCTTTTCTCTGGGAAGGGAAGATATTGTGTGGCTCTAATTTGTACAAATAGCTATCTGTGTCAGTGCAGTGCTTTGGCCACAGAATCCCATTTCTAATTGGAATCATCCATTTTGGATTATTGTTGAATAATGGGAGGGAAATTATCCACCTTTTTCGGCAGAATTGTACATTCTCAGTGGTGATATGTTTGTTTATTTATTTGATTTCTCAAAATATCCAATTCAGAACTCATAAAATGTCTACCAATATAGAGGGCACTCAGAATTTGAAAAGATAAAGGGTTTCAGAAGCAGGGGTCTCTAGAGTTCTGCTGACAGACTGTACACAGAGTATAAAATAAACCCTATATAGGGTGTAAATACAGAATGATCACCTGGAAATAAAAGGCATTTTGAAGGTAGTGTTGTTAAATTGGATTTGTGCCAAGGTCAGAAGTATCAAGAAATAAAATCAAAATTCCACTATTTCAAGGGTGGGATTTTTCCCTTTCCTCAGCTTTCCCCCTTTTCTACAGCTGCTAATTTTACAAGCTATTCTGCTTCCAGGAACAGCAAATGTGAACCATAAACATCAATGAATTGCACTTAACATGGTTCCCAGAACAGATTTCTGAAGGCACCACAATGTGAAGTTGTGGGTAATTGACGCCTCGAGGCATTCTTGTCCCTTGATCTTTACCTGGTTATAGAACCTCATCTTGTGATGCCAAATCCCATTAGGATACCCCAAAATGACAGATGGCTCTGCCTAACTGCCAGTCGGCACAGATGTGATCCTTGCTTTTGGATAAACAATAGGACTCTTTTTCACATGTAGTAACCTAAATTTTCCTGGCCAGAGCATAGCTGCTCTGTGGCAGTAATGCAGGTTGCTCTGTATAAATTCAGAGCAATGTGTATGAGTCTATGTAGAGACACGTCTGTAAAATTTCTGCGAGGCAGAATTACAGATCAGGGCCCTGGGAAAGCTGTACTAACGTAATACAAGGTGTGAATTTTAAACCACTCACTTTTCCAGTGTAATGCCTCCTGCAGAGCATCCTGACCACTGAGTTCTGCTGTAGGTAAGCTGGAGAGAGTGTGTCTGTGAGAGAGAATGGCATGACAGCAGTGACTGAAACACACCAGCATAACACAGCTTACATTCCTCTACAGACCGGCCCACGGGCTAATCTAAAAAAGGGTGTATATTATTCAGATAGCTAAATGTTTTATTAAACATTTTAAGTGTAAATGCATCCTCACTAAACGACTCAAGCAGACCATTTAGCCTTCCTATTATACAGTTGGTAAACAATAAATATTAATACAAAGCAATAATTTCCACAGGATATGGTACCTTGCTGTTAAATGTATTCTGCATGACTTTTATTATTGCTATTAGTGACTTCTCTAGCTGAGAAGTAGCAAAACTGAATAGTCTGGAGGAAGCACAGCACAGAGGAAAGGGCATCTTTTGAAGGCAAAAGAGCTCCTACATGTGGGTACAGGAGTGGTTCATGGTGTTTATGTACTTTACTCCTGCTATTTATGTAGGATTTGATGGTTACTCTGGATCAGTGTTTATATCCAAGGCTGTTTGCTCACTGAAAGCACAGTTCACCACATCTGTGTACCCACATCCATATGCATTCCCAAAATCTCCAGTGCGCCTGGTGTTCTCAGATTCTCAGTTCTGAGGCTGACAGGTCTGTTCAACTTTCAGAAATGTGAAGCCACCTTAACCCCCCACTTCAGCTTCTCTGTTTGTCTCCACCTGAGCAATGAGAAATCAAAGAACTCCGACTGCTTCTTACTTTGAAAATTTAGACACTGCGGTGCAAGTTCCCAGGAGCATTTCTCAGACTGCAGTCGCTGTACCTCTATTGTTTCTGGAAATCTACTGGAATATTATTTTAACAATAACCATAAACCCTTTCAGTCTGCTTTCCCTGTACAGCAAACAGCAGAATGGCTCCTCGCAAACTGCCGTGTGACATCCTGCTTGTGCTGCCTGGGGACATCTGCTCTGAGCAGCAGAACTTGTTCCAGATTGGTGTGGAAAGTTAAGCTGTAAGAGCAGTGACAAAAAGGCCATAACCCTAGTCAGGATTCTGTGGAAGCTGAGGGAAAATTTCAGTCTGGGAGAATTCTGTGAAGCGTTTGGTAACTCCTGGAGCCATTACTCAATATGTAATTTTAAGGTTTCTACCAATGCAGTACACAATGATTAATTCATAAAAGGTTTCTAATCCCACCTTAGAATAATGTGCAGCACTTGTGTTGGTGTTCGGGTGAGATAGATGAACTTCTCATTTACTAAGAAAATCAAGTGTGGATTTCCCTCAAATTTGAAAGGGAGGAAAGTGGGACAGCATCAGTAGCTGATGGACAGCCAAAAGTGTATTGGTCAGCTCTGCTGACGAATTGTTTGGACTGAATCCTGCTCCCATGTGAGGAAGAGAGAAAATTTGAACATAACAAATCTTGGTGTCTGAAAAAATAAAACTATCATATTATAAGAAAACTAGAAAGTCTGTTTCAAAAACCACTAAAAATGCAGTACGTTGCTGATGGTGTTTCCATCACTGATGTAGTGAATTCTGGATATCGCCTTTGTGTCTTTCTTAGACATCACAAGTATGCTGACTTCATGCACAAGGTGAATGAAATACCCTCTAGAGAGGGTAAGTGAGTATGTGTAAGTGTTGGACTTGAGGTAATCCAGTGCCTGGGCCGGGAGGCATCCACACATCCCAGCTCCAGCACAGGATGCTCCTTGCATTAGAGTCCTGGCATCCTCATTGTGTCTCTGTCCACAAATTCTATTGTGTTTTCTTCTTCAAATGCTTCCTGGGTCATCTTGACAAGTTGTTCTGTTTGTTAGAGCAGCTAAAAATATTTGTAGCTGGGAATGGAAACTGTGCCTCTTCTCAGCATGGAGTGAGTCACTCCTTTGTGGAGCACTTGGGCGCCGGGCTCAGCGTGCAGAGCTGTGCACGTGTCGAGTGCTCGCCCCGTGGGGCTCAGGCTGTGTCCACTCAGCAGACCAAGGACCAGCAGAGTTTCGTCATCCAAAGCTCTCACACTGATGTACAGAGGGATTAAGAAAATAAATCATAATACCCATTGTACCGACCAACACCGGGTTCTGAGACAAGGAATTCCTTGATGCTTTTGTGGCTAGTTTTGCTGGGCTCAGGAGCCTTGGCTTGCTATAGGGTTGGCCTCAATGAAGATAACAGAGGGGAGGTGCTCACAATTTGACCATGGTTCTCTTGTATGGACCTGGCTGCTGTCTAGGGGCTGGGAAAGATGGAGATGGGTGGGGAAGCCTTTGGAAAACACAGGTTCTGCGGGGCAAGTGTGTCCCACCAGTACCTGAAGGGCACCCGCTGTAGCAGTCAGGCAACCAGAGATGCCCTGTGGGAAGGGGACGTTAACTCCAGCACAAACCCCAGCTTTTACTGCAATAGAAACAACACACAGAATGCCCTTCCTCCTTTTCAGTTTATATGTCTACCATGAGAAACACCCACTTATTGGAATGGTTGGTATTTACATATTTCCTAATTTTTTAGCAACTTCTTGCTTTGACATATTCAGCTAAATGAACAGGGGGAAACTTGCATTTGTTTACTTGTTCTTTGAGAGATAAAACACCTCTGTGCCTCAGCCTTTGAAATACTGTGAGTGATGGG
Source organism: Dryoscopus gambensis (assembly GCA_013389985.1). Lineage (NCBI taxonomy): Eukaryota > Metazoa > Chordata > Aves > Passeriformes > Malaconotidae > Dryoscopus > Dryoscopus gambensis. The sequence continues at coordinate 284,501 of WEIT01027576.1, read as the reverse complement.
TTTTGAAAGTGAATTTAGAAAATATTCTGAATTAAATATTTATGTTTAAGCTTTTACAAGGCAGTCTGAATAAGCCTTTGGGTTTTTTTCCACAGCAGACTTAATTGTGCTTAGCCATATATATGGGTTTGATTCCCTAGCTACAAAAGCCTTCCGTTGTTTTTTGTGGAAAGTTTAGGCCCTCTGTAATCTCTGTGCTAAGGTGTTGAGCTAGGATAAAATTAAGAGGGTTTTGCCCATGAATTACACTCCTAAAGTGTTACGGTGTAGATGAGTCCAGAGAGTGCAAGTCTACATGGCTGTAATCCCTGGTAGTTCAGAATAGGTTAAATGCACAATATTCTCACTAAGTATCTTGTGCAGGTTGTGATATTGACTGTTCCAGGCCCCTCGGTGCTGGGAGCCTGAGTGTAGAGGAGGTAACACAGGTCAGGGGACTGACAAAGGGCAGAAGATGCTGTGCTCTGCAGACAGAGTGCAGAGGGCCAGAGAGGAGCTGCACATCCCTGCTGACAACAGCAAGAGAGAAATCTGTGCGGTTTTGCACTTCCCTGCCTGTCCTCAGAGAACAGAAGCATGTGCTGGTTTTCAGGAGTAAGGAGAAGAAACTGGGGAGCAGAGGCTGTAACTGTGCATTCTGCTGGGAGCAAGCAAGAATCCACTAGATGTCCTTCATGTTCACATAAATGACACCGACAGATTTCACTGAAAGGGCGGAAAGGTGTTTGCAGGAGGTGAAAGAAGACACAGCAATGCATGGATCTATGAGCACCTCGGGGTTCCTTTCTGCATGAAGTGAATTCATCTATGGTAGTGAGTGACTTGCTCAAAAATGTGACCTGTGTCCCTGGAAAATTGTTTTCCCTCGTTAGAACGACTCTTTAGATTGCTGAAACCAAAAACTAACCCTTTCCAGAGGCTGGTTATGTATTACAGTCATGTTTACCTGTTTTAAATGGCAGCTGGGTTTTTTTTACATACTTCAGTTTATAATATATTATTGCTTATGTTGACTCAGGCCACTAGGAAATTAGTGTGGGTGCAGGGAGTTTCCCAGACACAGTCTGATGGAAAGCTAATGTTCATTAAGTGGTGAAAGAAGGAAGTTCAGGTTCACAGTTTGGATGAGGAAGATGGCATCCATGTCACTGAAGTAGGTGATCTTTAGAATTATTAATACTCGTATTATTAGTAGTTATTAATAACCTCTTCTTTAGGGCATGATGAGATGGGCATATTGTTCTGACAGCTTGAGATCTCTAGCTGTGTTCACAGGCTGGGGAAAGTGTTTGTTACCGAATGCAAAGTTGTAGGCGAAGAGGAGTCAGATGGAATTGGTGACATTTATGTACTGAAAAGCAAAATATTAGACCTTTTTTTACTGGTTCTCTAGACAGGCTATGGAGAAGTTGATGGTGACTATGGCATCCAATTATGCCCTAGATAGTGCTGGTGAGGGGGTTGTCGATGGTGCTTAGTTTATGGATGTAGGGCCTATGCATTAATGCTTGGAGCACTAGTCATGGGAGTGGGCAGCTGCAACCAGCAGTGCTCAGTGGAGAACAGATATCTCTAGGAAGACAGAAAACACTGCTCCTGATCTGCTGTTCTGTGCTGGACTGGTGCTTACACCTTCTTTCCACCCAATTGCATTCCAGGCCTAACAGGAGAACTGAGCTTGGAAAGAGAAGAGAAGGGCAGGAATGGGAAGGATGGAGAAGTCAGAGGAGAGTAGTGGGAATTGCTGAGGAGGTGATTCTTGGGCAATGCCTGCTCAGTGTACTATTAATTCTGTCAGATTCAGAGGTTTACCAGGTCCTTTAGTGCCATTTCTAACTACTGGATGATCTTAGCAGAAATACAGGCAGATGCTTTTACAGTTTCTCACTTGGCTTTTTTTTGAATGGGGAGGGATGAAGAATTTTAGCAGCCTACACATCTTAGCAATGTGCACAGACCAAGGCATGTGAAGTGATGCACTGTTGAAGTGCAAGGGCAAAATTAGTATTAGTTATGCCATGGCAAAGGTGTGTGATGAATTATACCTTCTAAGAAAGTACTTTATAGACACTGGATTTCGAGTACTTTCGAACTTTATCCCTGTTTTTAAAAATGATTGATTAATCTGACATTATGTGAAAAAACTGTGTCTGCGCTGTTCCTCTGTTATGTTACAGGAACCATATCTCAACTTAATGGAATGTATGGCAAGTGGCAGAGCTGCTGTGGCCATATTCAACAGAAGAAAGTTGAAAAATAGACAGGAGCTTCTGGTTGGTATAAAACAGGCTTGGGGAAGAGAAGGACCTCAGAGTAAAGACAAGTTGAAGAAGATTGAAGGATGGGTATGGTAAAACAGGAATTCAAACAGATGTGGCAATTTGTTTTACAACATAACCATAAAATGCCACTTAAAATGCCTCATTTGTATTCTGTGTCAATGTAATAGATGTAAATCTTTCAGGGAGTTACTAAATATACATTTCTGTTGGCAAGTACAAAAAGCATATGATCAATGGGAGAATCTAGCAGGGATTTTGTGTTGTCAGGAGAGCATGGCTGAACTTTGTGGGACTGGATCACTCAAACAAGCCTTCCATTTTAGGCCATTCATTCTGCCTCCCTTTTTGACATTTTATCACGTCGCAGCATTTAAACATCTATTTTCATCTTGTAAGTCATAGTAACTGGTTAGTGACACGTCTGCTTTTGGCACTCATTTGCTCACTGCAGAGAGGTCCCATCCATCTCACAGAGATGTGGTGGCTCTAAATAAGGCCTTCTGCTCACTGATCTGCATTAGGAAGTGTCTGCCTCCCTATGAATGTGGGTATTGCTGCAAATGAAACCACTATTTGTCAGGATTAAGGGAAGCAAAGGGTAAGATAAATTTCAGCTTAAAAAGGACTTGTCTGAAAAGAGACAAGAGATATCAACAGTAACTAAGATTTCAGATTTTCTGAGCAGTAACCCTGTAAAAACAATGTGTGACACTATCAGTGAGTCTCACAGTGGCTTGCCAAATCCACTCATGGTTCTGCTTGAAATTCAACTTCCAAATAAATTCCAGACATTGCAAGAAAAAGTGCTGTTGGTGAGGATTGCAGTATTTCCAAAGAATTATTTTCAACCTCCAGTTCTGTAGGGGAGCTTCGTCAATCTACTTGTAATAGGTTTCTCATTTAGGGATTAATCAGTTCTCTCCCCTGGGAAGATTATGTTCTCTTCATTTTTGGCCCTTTTTCCCTGGAGTGTTATGTAAGAAGTGGGATAGTCTCACCGTGAAGTATTTTACCTGTATTACCTGTACATTGGGAACAAGAGCCTTACCATACCCGCTACTGGGGCCTGCCCTCTGCAGTCAAGGCAGGAAACTGGTCCAGCATTTGCTTCCAAATAAAAATCCTAACTAACTTCTGAGTTGTAAGATTCCCAAATCCTGCTTTTTCTAGGAAGTGAAAAGTTATCATTCTAGGAATAGTTTAATGCTGCTAAAAAGAAGTTGGCATCTGGAGAAGTATTGGCATAGAGTACATTTTTCTAGGTTCTCCTTGAGTTTTAATCATTACAGTATTTAGCAACACTGCCTTATCCAGAAATAACCACAGCCTTCCTTGTATTTGGACATACATTTCTCTCTATTGTGCTAATCTGAAACATTCTTAATTAATTGAACGGTTTTTACAACAGATTTAATACTTTATTTGCTGTAGTAGAGAAAGGTTAATTTTCTCCTTTGAAGCTGTCTGCCTAGTGGGGAGGCAAAGGCTCCCTTCATTTGCCATCTGTATGAAGATTTAGTTCAGTGGTCATTTGCTTAGAAGACCGGGGTAGAGTCTGTTCATCCCTTAGGACCTGTAGTTTTCCTGTTTGCTCATACCACCCCCCAACTACTGACCTTTGAAGTCTCACTAAAGAAGCCTGTCATTCTGAGATCAAAACCTAGACCTGTTGTGAGAATGTTCATGTTTCTCTTTCCTATTCTCTCCCTGCTTCCTATTTTACCATGATGTACTGGGAAAGCCTAACACCCATCTCCCAGAGTAGTCAGTTTACAGTGCTGCTGTGAGGTACTCCGGCTCTGAGCAGTGCCATGTGTATTTGTTTCCTTTCTGTTTCTGGAGGAGTATGTATTTCTTGGATCTGCTTTCTGTATCTGGAGGAGTGTGGATGTGTAAACTGCTTTGCTTTGCAGTGGTTGCCCACAAGTACTGCTCAGGCACATGTTCTGCAGCTGCTCTGGCTGGCTGACAATGAAACACAGCAATGAAATAACGAACTGGTCATTTGCCTAGAAATCCAGGGGTGCAGGTACCTAGCTCGGCAGAGTTTAAACCCATATGTGATGCATCTGTCCGTAATCTCCTCTTATCTGCCTCTTGTTTTCTCCTTCCCTAGTCATTCCTTCCACTGACTCCATACTCTCAAATAGATAACTCCCGTGCTTTCACATCTTCTCCTTTCTATATTGACTGTTTTCCATCAGACTGTTGGAACATTTCCACCGCTGCTCCCAGGACATTTGGTCCTTGGGGCAGTTTGTGTAATGTCTCCCAGTGAACTCTTTCATCTTGTTCAACTAAACTATCAAGCTTTTTCTGGTGCCAGCTAATTTCTAAATACTTAAGGTAGTTATCTGCCAAGAGTGGTGTTAGCAGAAGAACACTGCAAAACCTAGAAAAGGAGTCAAAATAGAGTTATCTTCTGAAAAACAGCACTAATTAAAACCTCATAGAGCTCCTTGTTTATTCCCTCTCATGACTTACGAGTTTATTGACGTTAAAGGTCAAATAACTTTCTCCAGTTATTTGTTGTGGTTGGGTCTCATTTTTTTGCCTCTAAATAACACAGCTAAAGGAGTTAATTCTTCCATGATCATGGAAAGTGGAGTTGTTGTGACTGTAGGCTTAGGATTTGTTTTTCACTGAGGTGTCCATAGGTGGCTGTGCCTACAGTATTTGAGAATTGCTCTGAAGAATTACAAAGTTGTATCTTTTCAGAACAACTTTCTTAGAATTTCAGTCTGAGTGTAACATATCCTGTTTTACTTGTGCGCCTTTTCCAGACACCTTTCTAAAAATCTCCAGACGGAGTTCCACTGTCTGAAGTGGGTATAAGTCTGTTTTGCAATTTCAATAACAAAGAGGAAGAGAGAAAGAACATAGAAACAACAGATGAATATTTGTGGCAACACAGCTAGACTCTGGAGCTACAAACACCCTTCCTGGGGTTTCCTGGATGGTGTCAGGCAGGCTGATGTTCTCTGTGTGAACCTGCTCATGCAGTTTTGACAATCTTTGGCAGATAGCCATTATTTTTGCTGCACATATATGCAACTTCAAGCACCATGGGCTGCTTGATATGCAAAAATTATGCATAGACCTTGGATTCTACATGTTAAGTAGGAACTAGGGGTTTATCCAGCATTGCAGACACTGATCAAATTGTACAAGTTTTATGAACTGTACTTTCAACTACAAACAACCTGTGTTTCCTCTGGTTTCCAATTTTGCCTCCTGTCTGAAAAACTGTCTATTAAGAGTTAGGTCACTATTAGGTAAAGGACTTGACTACAAAAATTTCAGGCGCTGAATCTGTGAAACGTCCAAACCTTACACACACCCCCACGCCCCATCCAGCATGCAGTCTCTCATCCAGCATGCAATGCACAGTGTAGATGACTTCATCCTGGCCAGTTTGAGATGCCCTTAGAATGATCATGAAGCAATTATAATGGCACTAGGCTCCTCCTCCCTTGCCTGACCCGCTGCCCAGGTCCTCGGTCCTGATATGACAAGAGAACATCCATGGGCAAGGGTGTCAGAATTCACTCAATTTAGCGGACAAGACTGCAGCCCAGCACCACCAGTCAGGTGCAGCATAGCTGTGCTCTGACAAGAAGTGTGCGAGATTCAGGGAGGTTGGCAGAAATAATAAATAATGGTGGCCTTATGTGGTATCTTTGTGGCCTCACTACTGTGAAAGAATTTGAGACCAACAGCCAAGTGCTGGGGTAGAAGCCTTTCTAGACTTCAGCAGGAGAGGAATGCAGGGGTACAGGGCACTTCCACTGCCAGTGGATGAGGAAACTCTCTCAGTTGTAGCTAAAGCTGCCTCAGTTCTTTACGGGATCAGCCTCCCTTAGCAGCCCATGTTGTTACCCACAGTAATATATTTGAGTCGGTATTTGTATGTAATATGTCTGAGTTGGAATTTGTGTGTTATATTTGAGTTGGTATTTATGTGTTAGTGCAGGGCCCGTTGGGGGCTGGAAAGACAATAGAGAGCTCAATAAGAAAGAAAAATCAAGGAGATTGGAGGAAATAAGTAAAGAGTAAGTAAACATTGTATTTTACTTTTGTCTTGTATGTAAATCTCTGGGAAATAAATGCAGTAGCCTGCTCTGTCCTTGTGTCTTAGAGTGATGAGAATTAGCCCAAAGCAAACTTAGCAGAGAAATCACATGTTGTTAGTATTTTCATATTTTTATTATTCCTAGAAAGACTGAAGGCTTGGGCAACATGAAGGAAGGAACAAGGATATATTCTGCTTTTCCTCTGGCTAGATGTTCCTCAGCAAACTTAAATATATTGACCAGGCAATTATAGAGCAGAGACTACTCCAAACAGATGCCTTATTTTAACATTCTAACAATTATTCTAATTCTGATTCAAGTGACATTTAAATATGCTTAATCCTGAATTTTTATGCATTATTTTGCATACCACAAAAAGATGCAAGCAAATGTACTGTAAACTGCAGATTTTATGTCTTTAACTTTTGAGCCATGTAGTAATTTGTTTTGCTTTCACCACAAAGCATCATTGGTTTGGTATCACTTTTTCACTAGTTGGTTTTAAAGCATATTCTTAATCTCAAACTGCATTTGCTATAAAAACAAAATTACTCCTGAAAAGCAGTATTAAACAGTGTTTCTTGGTGTTATGTGCTTTTCATCTTCAAGAAACACACTGTTAATCTGAGGGAAATGTTAATCTTTGGGTGTACACAAACAGCAAATCTTTTTTCTAATTTCATACTTAAAGATAATAGGCTGATTCACACTGGAAGCGGTGAAGCCTGGAAATGAAATAGGTTTAAATTTACAGTTAAGCAGACTATTTTATGTTTTGTCTAGCTTTAAAGAAAGATTCATGGCTATTTACAAGTAATTGTGCTCACAGAGTAAGTAATTTATGTAGTTATATATCTTTTTCCCTGATTAGAGCTTTAGTTTCTTTTCCAAATCTTAAACCAAAAACAAGGTTTAAAAAAATTAGAATCAGAAGGCTAAATGCAGAAACTATCAAAATGAAGTGAACTGTCAGGAATCTATGAATATAAATAGTTTTTAGCAAAAACATGTTATCAAGGAGTTCTCTCAACTATATTTGGCATTTTTGGAGCAAGAGTGTTGGTGTTTTATCAAAGAACAGCTCCGTGAAAAGGGAGAGCTTGTGGACCCTCAGCCTGGAGTGTCCTTGAAATGAATATAGGAAATCTGAAGGGTGTACTCATGCTACTGTGGCAATATCCAAAAAACCAATATTTTTAAAAATGTTTTTGGAGCACACATCAACCAAAAAGCTGTAAATAATCTACAGGAATGCTGAACTGTCACAAAATTATTTATGATGAAAGCAAAGTTTATAAAATATTAATTTTTTTTTTTAATTCATGTAAGACAGTAAAATTTAACAAGGTGAGCAGCACACCTATTTTCTGTGTCTCCTGCTTACCCTCCTACTGCCTGATAATGCTGAGGAAGAGGCAGACTGGGAGCATTCCAGTTACAGCTCTGAACAGAATTTTGTATCATTATGTCTCAGACTCTCTCAAATTTGTACTTAACCTGATAACTTGGCCTACAAAGCAGGTGCTCCCCCTCAGCCACAGACTATCAAAGGCAGAATTACAGGCTCATCTTTGTGAAGAAGGAGCCATGTTTTGGAGCAGGAGCTCATGACTGGATGTGCAGTCCTGTGCTCTCCTCACTTTCCAGAACTTCGGGTCCAGTTAATAGGGATGGCATGAAAAATGCGGAATGTGGGGTCAGACTCCCAGGTGATATATAAGGCAGATCTCTTCAGGTACTGAAATATAGTGGAACTGTGGGGTATTTTTGGTCACAGACCGAATTCTTAAAAGTTTATTCAACAGCTAAGCAGCAGCTGCTGTTGCCATTTCAAGCGTGATGCCTTGCACTTTAACCATCGTTCTGCTTCAGCAAAATGCTCCCTGCTCTAAGAGCTCACCACAGCTCTGTGCGAGCTGAGAAGCACCACAACACATCCACTGGGTTTAGGGGCAGAATTCTCAAGCCCAGAAGATGGGCTTGCAGGCATCTAAATTGACACTGGTACTTCTTACCTGTGACCCTCGAAGAGGTGTCACCAAGGAGCATCTGCATGTGCTGTAAATTGCTTTCAGACTGGCCTAACTGTGGGCATCAGGGCAGAAAACAAGGGAGAAAAGACACCCAAAGGTGGAGGTTTGGATAAAGCCCACAGCTGAATGCTGAACAGTTTCTCCCTTCAACTAACTCCAACATGGGGAAAAAACCCCACACAAACAAAAAGAAGGCTCACTTAGGTGGGCTCCTGTTTGTCTCTTACTCCTTTTCTGCGCTGTTTTGCCCAGAGCCGTGAATAAAAACGAGACCAAATGGGAAGAGAGGAAGGAGCATGGAGAAGGGGTAGAAAGGGGAAGAGCACTATCCAGTCCCTGTGATGTGGTATACTTGCCAAAAAAAAGGAATACCACCCACTTTCAGGATGAGGATCAGGCTGCTGCAATCATTTATTCAACTGCCAGTGCTGTATTCAATTCTCTGGACGCCATTCCTGAAATCATCTCCCAGACCCCAGCTGTAAACATAGTTACTAAATGCATACCTCATAAAAGCACTTCTAAATGCAAATGGCCCCGTTTTCTTTTGTGTGCATAAAGCCATTTGGGTGTGCATGTGGGCGTGCATCATATTCAATTTGTCTATGATTGATAGACTGTCTTCCAGACCAGAGGGATAAAAAGAAAAGTGGAAGTCAAAGCCTCTGATTTTTATTTCAGCAGTAGCCAGGCACATACATCTGTGTGCAGAATTTGGCACTCAGCAAATCTAACTTTTGCCAAACCAACAAGAGTAATTGGTGTAACAAGGCTCTCGTGAAATGAAAACACGCATGAACCAAGTATTTCACATCTCTATATGGGAAGTTATTTTTAGGGTTAATTTGGGTTATGCAGTTATATTGTGGGTGATTAATACAGGGTCTTTACCATGCAAATGGAGCTTGTAAGGAGCAGAAGCCAGCTGTTTCCCTTGGGAAGTCTTAGTGGCCTGGCCACAGTAGGTGCACCACAAATGGGATGATGTGTGTGTGATGACATTTTCCTGCAGCAGACCCCTTGGCATACAATCCCAAGCACAAATCACTCTTGTGATAGGTTGCAGACATGAAGAGAGAGGAGTTTGAGTGATACACAGATGCTGACTAGATACTGTGGATTTTTTCCTAACTGTTGTGTCCGTATTGTGTGTTGTTCTGTCACCGAGGGATGCACTTAATAGACATTACATGGAGGAAAACATATTGTTTGGAGCTGGTTATGTGGCATAGGGATGAAATTGCTTTTTCTAAAATGCTTCTTGGAAACTGTCACGGGTGTTTAAGTCCTAGCTGGGCATTCCTAGTGGTGGACCTTGCAATTACAAAATTCCTATTTCTAGAGCAGCATTAACTAACTTGTTATTATTCTTTGAAACATCATGATTTTTATATGCTGCAGATTATTTCCATTTGCTTCCCGGTATTTGTATCTGTAGAGTGTCCTGGGATTGTACTCCCATTCTTTTCTCTGCAGACAAAATGGCTGGAATTTACACAGGAAAGAGAACTGAATGCCCCATGAATCAAAGATTTCGAATACTGTGTGCCTTATGATAAAATCAGAATTGGATACCCTCTTTTTCTGTGTTTGAAATAGCGCTGCAGCATGTTGGGTACTCATGAGGATTTTATGGGGAAGGCATAATATTACCAAGTCTTCATTCCCTTTAAGACAGAGCTTGGTGAAAAGGGAAGGGGGAACAGAATTTAGACCCTCACAAATATTGAAAAATTATTTTTGTATTATAGGTCATTAGCACATTAGGCTGATGACTTCCTGAAAGTATTGGTGAAAAAGAAAAATTGGGTGGTTTTCACACAGACCTCTTAAGGAAGGAAGGAAACACTGTTTTCCCCTCCTAAGATGAATAAGGACATTCAATACCCACACTGCCTACAACTCCACAAGACATGGCAGAAATCTCTGAAATAGGGATTCAAGTAACGCATTTTTCTATGATTCATGTGAAAACTGACAGCTGTACAGATGAAGCTGGTCCTGCTTGGAAGCATCATTTTCTGGCAAAGAGAGAGGATACCTTTGATGAAAATTAAATTGTTTCCTAAAGACTGTTTCAACAGACTTACCAAAAATCTCTCAAAGTTGAGTTCAGACCAGGAAGTACTGCCAGCCACATAGTCTGCTCTTCCATGAGCTTGCTTCCTCCTTGGCTCTGGTCTGGCTTGGAATCTCTTTCTGAATCTGAGCTAGTGGCACAATGTTTAAAAAGAAAGAATGAAAGAGAAGGAAAAATAGAAAACAGAAGAGAAAAGATAATGTCATCCTTGATCTAAAGACATCTACTCTTGTGAGCTTTGCAGCTCATGTTTTTAATTTCAAATTGTCTCGTTACAATGAGCATCTGAGCTTTGGAGGCTCGTGTAACCTCGGCCCTGTCCCACTGAGCTTTGTGTGTCGGTGCGGGAAGGTGCGTCACTGCACAGGCCACACACACTTTGATGTCTTTACAGATACTTTACAGAGGCATAACAAGCACTTTCCTGAAACTACTTAAAAATAATTTCTGAACAAAAATTAAAGACCATCTCTTGAGGTGATAAGAAGAATGCCCAGCTGCTTTGTCTAGCATAAAGCAGCAAAGGGTGCATTACACTGAGGGTACAGGTGCTTTTAAATAATGATATCGGCTCTGAGAACAGAACTACAGTCTTGGTCTGGTCACCCCCTGAAAGAGCAAGTATTTCTTGCTCTACAGTGTCAGATGTGGTCCTCATCTTATTATTTTTTTAATAGTGCATGACCCATGTTATCTCTCTGCATCAATATCCCCTAGATAATGGCCATCTGTGCTTTAAAGGCTTTCTAGGTAAACTACAGCTATTTAATATTTTCTTTTATAGTCAATCAGTCTTTTCCTTTTTATGAAGGAGACCATAGTGATCGAGTGATACAGCCTAGCACTGCTTTGTCTGTTATATGATTGTAATGTTTCCATTTATATCACAGTGTCCTCTGTACTATTCAGATTCAGAAAAAGAAAAAAAACCCTACTGCAGAGTTAGATTTTCTGTTTGTAGAAATGCATTTGATAGCAGGGGGAGGGTGTGTTTTCATAAAGTTCAATTTTGTAATAAAACCCAATTTCCTTTTCACATCAGAGCCACACTATGACAAAGGAATTGCAGCAGGTGTCTTTCACAGAGGGAACATAATTGTGAAGCTTGCTGGCATCCTGCTTGCTCAGTCTCTCCAGCACTGGCAGCTGGGTGAGGAGCTGCTGTTAGGGGAAAGACTTTAGCCCAGCTGTGGCTGGATGTGTCCACAGCAAAGGAAGCAGCAACAAAGCACGCAGGACTCTGGTCTGGGGTCCCTGTCCCATGTCTGTCACCGTGTGCTGTCCCCTGTCCTACTGAGGTAAGTGCTGCTGATGAGTTCACACTGCCCCAGAGGGCAGCAGCTTCCTCAGGTGGTGGTTTTGGTTTGGCTATCACTCAGTCGTGGGAACAGGTTGCCTGAGCAGGTGGTGGAGTCCCCATCCTGGAGGTATTTAAAAGATGTGTAAATGTGACTCTTAGGGACATGGTTTAGTGGTGGGCTTGGCAGTGCTGGGTTAATGGCTGGATTCGATGATCTTGAAGGTCTTTTCCAACCTAAATGATTCTCTGATTCTATCCCCTTATGGAAGGCTCTAGGGTCACACTTGCCATGCTCCAGTGTAATTGTGTTACAGAACAAGCCTCCCTGAGGACAGGGAGGGGACTGTCCCTGCCTCTGTGCTGCAGCAGGAGAGGGAAGAAAGGGCACTGCAGTACAACAGGGCTGACCAGAGCCAAGCCTCTGCGTTTTCTGTGTGGGAGGGACGCTTCAGACAGGCTCTGGTTTGTAAGAGGACCCTGCACTTCCTCCTACCACCCAGAGTCCTCAGTTCTGGGCTTGTAAGAGGGACAGAAGAGTGAAACAAATGGTTGATTCTCTCTCTTCCTCTAACTTTTGCCTCCCAAAGCACTCCTTATCACATTCCTCTTAAGAGGGCACGGCCTGACACCACAGCGAGATGGGCTGCTGTGATACTGCAGACTTAGAGCATGTGAAGGTCTGGGTGACTTTCATCTTTGTAGCCAATGTGCAGTTTCAAGAAAAGGGCACCCTGCCATGGATATTGTACTTTTGTCACTAGCACTTAAACCTGTGTTGAAGCAGAGAAAGCACAAAAGTTGAAATAGAAAAATTCTCAGTGCAATAGCCTGCTGGATATCTGCTTGATTTTGCCTGTGTTCTGGATCTGAATTAGCAGCAATTTCAATATTTCCCTTTCCAAAATGCCCTTCTTGTTCTGGTGAAAAGCCTTCAGGTACTTGCTCCAGGGAGCTGCTTCGTTAGAGTGACCTCAGAGAGGGCTGTCCCGGCCAGGCAGGGAATGCTCATTTCTCCAGCCATGTTAGTACAAGTCTCAAATCTGAATGACTTAATTTCATGTTTTTATTTGTGGCTCGTAATGTGAAATGTTGAGGCCGCTGTGGCCAGTGCCATGTCTGTAGCAGCCCTTTCGCTGATAAAGTCTACTAGCCCAGAAAGAAGGAACTACAACCAGTGTTTTGAAATCACCTGAAGACAAAGTGTCCTGCTGAGCACTGCGTAATAGCAGAGAGCAGCTCCTGGATGCTCCCTGATACTGTTTCCCCCTGTTTAGTAACCTCTGATTGTTGCTGTCAGTTGTACAAGGCTTATAAAACCTGGTTTCTCTCTTCCACTGCATGTGCATATCTCTTGTTATTGTCTGTGTGCTTAGGTAATCGCTCATGTTGACAGAACTCCCCTTGTTCTTCCAGGTTAGAGACCCTCTAGTCATTACATTAATATGAACAGTTTAAGAATGGCCAACAGCAAAAGCAGAAAACACCGTTTGCTTTCTTTAAATAAACAGCTCACCTTCCTGCAACTTCAATAATCTCTGCTCACCTCTCTCACATGTTATGCCATAAATTTATGCTGTCTGTGAGCGCTAACCTCCTGCATGTTTCATAATTCCTTGGACTGCATCCTTGGCAACAATTCTGACTTGCAGCCTGTCATTAGTTGTGTTGTCCAAGTATCTGAGATCAGATGCAGTCTGTTGAGAAGTTGATGGAGCTGACAGTTCTAAAACCCCTGATGCCTTTTAGTAAATCAGTGGGAAAAACTCTTCTTTTTAAAAAATGGTCTTCAATTAGTCTTTAATAATATGGATGTTGATAGGTTTTAGCAGGGTCCCAATTTATACAGGTTGGTTGTAACCCCGCATTACATTGGAAGTGTTATTGAATCATATGGGAAGTTTCCTTCTGTTGTGTTCTTCTCATTCGGGGGGTTTTTCCCTTCTTTTTTTAATCAGTTCTTTGTATAAATGACACTTCACAAAAACAATTTGTTCTAAACCCTTACTTCAGGTTAACACGTTCACTTTTCCATGTCAAGTTGTCCCAGTTTCAAAAAGCTATGAACTCCTAAAAGCAATTTAGCACCATCGGACCAGTGACAGATTTAACTCTGGACAAATCCATGCTGAATTTGTTAATCTGTCAGATGGACTTTTCAATATACAGCCTGCTCATTTCTTGCAGTTTCAAATAAACACAGCTGGTGCAGCGGTATTTGCTCCGGGTTTATGCATCAGGCTTTACCTTCTTATTTGTGCGTCCATACCCTTAATCTTCTGAAAATATTTTCTGAATGAATTTTTCTGTGTTTAATTTGTGGCTATTTTTCACATGCAACCAGAATTTTCCTGCAATGTTCCAGATCCTAGAAGACTCCTGGCTCTAGAGCAGAGATCCAGAGCTAAGAGGGGTTATAAAACCCAGAGATGAGCAACCTCTGGTCTCAGTTACAAATGAGGAGTGCTCAAATTTAAAGATACAGCCTTCAGTTCAGAGGTGCATCAGGGAGGTTTGGGTTTGTTGACCATAGGCATCAGTGTGTTCATTACACCTTTGAAGCTGAGCAAGTGATATAAGAATTTACAGAAAAATGTAATTTTTGCAGCCAGGACTGGAACTTGCTGGGACATTTGAGATCTGATTAACCATTTTGTTTCCCATCATCTACATTCAGAAAAGATGTTTTTTTAAGTAGTGAGAGGCATATTAGGCTGTTGCAGTAGTGGGCTCGTTTGGACTCCAACCATTGATTTAAATGCATGCTACCTGCCAACAACTTCAAGGGGAGCTAGTGGTTGTTTGTAGTGTAAGACACAAACTCTGCCATATAAATCCAATATTAACAGTTTGTCTCCTCCCACCAATTACTCCAAAGCAATTGGATATTTTGAGACAAGTATTGAATTGTTATCAAAATGTCTCAATCTCTCAGTTCAGACTTTGACATATTCTATAGGGAGTTTATTTCTTTAGCCAGAAATATGGCATCGAGGATTCCACTCAGTAAGTTCCCACTCAACTTATAGATTTTCTGTCAGAAAAAATAAAATCATGCTTGTGTACAGCTACAATTAAAACATATGGCTCTGCTTTGGCATCTGTTCTTTTTTCTATTTAAAGACTTGGAAGTGTATAATAAAAGGGGTAGTTCTGTGACTATAGTTTTTGTTAGGGATTTTACACTGATATCACTATAGCCTTTCTTTAAGAGCTATAAAAATAGTTCTTTGCTCTTTGGTCTGTGGATCACAGCTTCTTCACAGGAGCTGTATCCCCTGAATTAAAATGTGTTCCATTAAACTGATAAAAGACTAGACCTGGAAAAGGTATTAAAGGTTCTTGTAGAAATACAGCATAATTAAGCTGAAGGTTTGCATAGCCACAGACACAACTGGAGGCTCCTTTTGCACTCCTGAGCTTTCTAATTTGAAGATAAGTAGTGTTACAGTTGTACTAGAGTAAAACACATATACTGTCTTCAATATCTATCTAGAGTAAATTTGGAGAGCAAAAAAGGTGTCTGAAATTTGCATGTAATCTTTCTTTCTGAGCCGAACACTTTGCTTCTCTGTAAAGTGTATCTGTTTTAAAATAAATTTATTTTCCATTTTGGTGCCATTTTTACTTTTCACGTTCCAGCTTCTGAGTTCTCAGATTGAGTGTTTCAGCGTTATGGACACAAACATGGGAATGATCTTGGTCGTTTGGCAGTACCTTCACACTCACTGATCAAACACTGAGTGCCATCTGATTACTTTGACAAATCACAGCAAAGAATACAGTTTACAGTTGGATTATCAGGATCCACAGAGCAAACGATGTGCTAACATATTCATCGCCTTCAAATATGAATACATTTGAGGAAATCATGATCTTCACATTGATAATCTTTGAACCAAAGTAGGCTGAATTTAGTGAGTAAGTTACTCATGAATTATTTGTTCAGCTCTGAAAACAATGATGAATCTTTTAAAAGTAGCAGTGAATTTTTTGATTAATAGAGAGCCTTGAGAGCATCTGTTTTGAATGTATCTGTATATTCACATTGATTGGGCTCTTTTTGCACTAGCAGGCTAATGAGAGAAATAAAACTACTGCCAAGAGACAAGTCCTCCTACTGAAGTTGTTCGGAGCTGACCACTGATAAATAAAAACAACGATCTCCTACAAGTCCCTGCCTGATATTAACAGTCTGAGTAGAGTGCTGGATAATGGTTGAGACCCAGTGACCACAGTCATCTTTTGGAATTTTTCTTTTACTCAGCCTTTATAACATTCTCTTTTTCTTTCTTGCAGCCCTCTATTTCACACACATTCTTAAATCCCTTGTATATTTCTCCAGTTGTTTATTACAGCTGATTCAAGAAAAGTTTACATTAAATGACAATATATATATCTGTCTATCTCTATTTCACATTTGAAGATAGTAAGCAGTGGTGGGGGTTTTTTTTATGACAGCACAGTTTTGGCCCTCAGGTTCTTAAATCAGCGATGTCACTTTATGGATTTTAATTTATATGTTTTGGGTGTTCCAACCTGACATATTCTGAGCATAAGACATACACGAGTGCTCAGTCTCAAAATGTAGATTCATTGCTGTGACTCAGATAAAGAAAATTACCATATAATAAATTCTTGGTAATCTGTCTTTCCTAGGGCACCTACAGTTTTTACCGTCTGCTCATATCGACTTCTCCCTTTCAGCCAACTGGAGTAGTCAGTTCCTTGAAACAGCAGAGATTTTCATTATATTAATGATTAAAGATTTTGAGATGGGTGGAGACTTGGGCAACAAACATATCAAAAGTCTTTTCTTTTCAAATGCTCTGTGATTTTTAGCTGTTTGTTGTTCCTGCAAAACCTTCTTCACTTACTGCCCTTTGTGCATGCACTGACTTCCAGAAGCTTCCTCACTTGCTACTCCTCAGGGAAAATATTATTTTCTCTATTTTTGAAAGCTACTCAAGATGTTGCTTTTTGTCTTTTGCTGAACAACTTCTTTGAAGAGAAGCTAGAGGAGCATTTAGTTGGATGCAGATTAGGACCTTCATCACTCCCACTGCTTCTTTTGGCCTTGTAGGACAAAAGATCATAGTGCAGCTGAAGGGGAAGGATGGAAAAGAAGGATCGTGGTGGGAATTGCTCCATATTACTTTCCAGCGAAAAGTCACATCTGTATGGAAGCTGTCTAATGACAGTGCCAGGGAAAGAGTAAAACAGAAAAGTTTCAAAGGTCCAGGAGAGACTCCCAGTTTGAGGCCCAGAGAAGAGGATACTGTTCATATACTAAGAGTGAGACCTAAGCAGGAAGGTAGAAGGAACACAGAAAAAGCCCAGGCAAAGAGCTGGAGGTGAGTTTTGTTTAGTCTGCCTTTTTTTTTTTCAAGGGTAGGATTTGGCTTTGGATAGAAGACTGCAATTACAGGAGCTTGTCTGAAATAGTGGAGGAGAAGTGGAGTAGGGTAAAAAGATACAAGAAATTGGTTGTAAAAGGTCAATTCTGGGCATGTAGAGGCCTCGATAGAATATTTTTTAAATGTTAAGTATGAAAATTTGTTGATAAAATCTCTCCGTGCTCAGTTCAACTTTGTCATGCTGACTGTGGCCCTAGCAGGTGATTTATATTATATATCACCCTTGCTTTTAGTCAGAATGTCATATAGTTAAAATGAAAACTTCTGAGCATTGTACCCCATGGAGCAGAGAACTATTCCTATGATTTTGTTGACATTTGAAGAATAATAGGTTCAGTTATGTTTGAATAAACATAAAGCTGTTATTCCCTCAAATGACTTTATTCACAGTGAATATAATAAATCTGGTTTGCCCTTTTTATTTATTGTAGATCCCAATTCAGATATTGAAATTACAATTCTCCCACAGCTCATCTTTATGTAAGCATGCTGGTGAGCCAGTTTTACTAGGAAGAATATTTGCAGAAAGAGAATTTTAGATTGATATAGACGTACATGTGGGAACCAACTGCTGTATTTCCATGAGGAGTTGCAACCAAAGCACTAACCAGCTATTGTGTCATGAAAGCAAAACCTATGATGTACCTGAGAGCTGTAAATCAAAGGAAATTTGTTGCGCAGAGAATTTCTCTTATTTATACTTCATAATTAATTTTCTAGCTTTTTATTCCCAAAAAATAGTATTAAATTTGTTTTTAAAATAAGGAAAAACTGGTTATTTTTCACAGGGGGGCAATTTCATCACGTTATTTCCTTAGTTCCAACTTCTTTGTTTAGACAGCTACCACATAGACTTGTTCCTCAGGAAAAAACCCAGAGATTTCTCAAGCAAAAAGAGTACAGTTACAGAAGGGCATTTATTTTGTCTCTTCTTTTCTGAAGAGGGAAACTGTTCTCATTTGAATCAAATCTTCAAATCTGGTCTCAAGTTAGTGTTCTTTTCTCTCAGTGCTTTTCCTCTGTGTGCTTGACAAAGCCCGGCTGCCTGTGCCAACACCTGACTCCAGAGCCTGCGTGTCCCTTGCTGGCTTGGGGCTGTGCCTGGGCTGGGGTCTGGCCCTGAGTGGCGCTGCCCCTGTGTCACTCAGCTTCCTGCTGCTTCAGGTCCCAAGTAGACAGAATCAGAAATAGTTTTGCCGTTTCTCATTTTCATAATTTTGATTGCATTTTGACAAAAAGAAAGGCATTCTCCTCACTAGCTCACACTTCTGCATCACGTGGCTCGCATCAAATTTCCTGGGGAGCTCTTTGCTTTACTCTAGGGTTTAACACTAGATGTTCTAATGGCAACTTTTTTCTCTGAGCTCCAAGTGCTCCATAAACATTTTCTTTGTTGCATGTGAGAGAAATGCATGACATTTGTCACTCTAAAACCTGATACGTCTGTCTTTTTTTATATAAAGCTTCAGGTAATTGTTAGCTAGGGAATGTTGGAGGGAGGCTTCTGCCTCTTAAAGGAGAAACACGGACAGCGGAGCTAAGGGCTTCAGTCGGAATTCAGTGTGTGTGCCCCTTCCCTGGCCAAAGCCAGAGCAGGGAGTGCAGCCTTGCTCTGCTGGGGCTGCAGTCCTTACAAAAGTCCCTTGCAAAAGCAAAATCTCTCACAAAGCGGGGGAAGCTGAAGTGACACACTGTTTCTCTGACACTAACTGGCAACCTCTTCAGATTACACCAGGTCTGTATCTTATTTTAGTTACCCTTTTGCTCTGAACTGTTTTGAGGAGTATTTTTGGACCTTTTTGGAAATCGTAGGGAGTTTGGCACAAAGGCACTGTATTTTATCATGTTCAAACACTCGGTGAAAGAAGGCCTCCAAAGCAATTTTGGAAAATGTGAGTGAAGAGCTGATACGTTGACCCACAGGTGACAGTGGGGAGAAACGGCTGTTGTAATGCACTTTGAAAAAACCTTTTTGCCTGCATGACTAGTACTTTTTGCAAAACTAATGTAGACTTTAATAACTTGTATGATTTTGTGTGTCAAATTGCAAGCTTTAATAGGCTATTAAAAAAGCCCTAAAAGTCCTTAATTCGTTAAGGTGCAGATTCCCTTCTGTATAGGTACATTGAATCCTGAGTTGAATAGACACAGGAAGTTATGGTGGGCAGAGGAAAGCTCCCGGGCAGGTTCTTGCACTGGAACCTGCAGAGCACTGACCTGCTGGAAGTTCACTATTTGGGTTTGTCCACAGAAGGAACAGTTGCTCACAGGGGAACTGCTGTGCAGCCAGGCAGTGGGCTACAAGGGGCATCAAGGCATCTCTCTATTGAACAGGTGGAAAGAAAGGCTCTGACATGCTTTACAGATTATTTTCCTTAATCTTTTTACAATGAAGTAGTAAAGAAATTGTCCATATTAAAAGAAGGTGGGGAGGAAATTTGAATATGCTGGTATTTTATAACAGGAGAAAGAGAGCCTTTCAAGTAGTTTTCATGATGAAAACAGATTTCTGGGGCACCCAAGCCTGGTTATTAAATGGTATGATAGAACCAAAGTGGCACTTGTTTTGGTTCTATCTGTGGAACAATCAAATATATCAGTACATTTGTGTTATAACTCCCTTAGCAGCAGATAAATCAGGTTGACGCTGCCTTACTTAGTAAAACATCAGCAGGGAAACAACAGGTGGGAAACTGAGGCCTGTGAGATGTCATGGGTCCTCCTGCAGGTCCTCAGGCATTGATCACTGCCTGCCTTCTACAAACATTGATACTTAAGCATGGGAGCCTCCTCTAATTAAATCTGTTCCTCCTCCCCTACACACAGGAAAACTGCAACTGCCAGCGGGGCTATGGAAACAGGAATTGTGAATTACTCAGTGCAGTGGATTTGCATAATTTGGGTTTTTCATTCCTTTTCAATATCTGAGTTCCATTATCTGAGCTGACTTGGGGTCGAATGCCTGAAGCATTTCATGCACCCGAGAGCAACATAAGGGCCATGGTTGTGATCCTTAGGGAAATATAAGTAACATACTCTCTGCAGAAGGATCACAAGCTTCTCTGCAGACCGAGGAGATGTTTGTGACTTGCCACAGGACAAAGGGGAGAGGTATGGGATAAAAATCTGATGAACTCAGGGTCGTGATTCATTCGTGCACTTCCCAGAGGCCGAAACAGCCCCTGAACCAACTGAACCAGAGCTCCTGCTGCAGAGCAGGGAAGGGCCAAGGGACCTTCTGTTTCTCCTCAATATTGCAAATGAGGTTTCTGCCCCTCTAACTCGGCTTTCTTGGTTTTCCCAGGGAATTCTCATAGATAGGTATTTCCTTGTATCAATCACAGGGAGGAAAAGCAAGCAGTCTCTAAAGGAAAATATGTAAGAAAAAAATTACAAGAAGCACAACAGCTTTGCAAACAGAATGGCATAAAGCCTACCAAGCTGTCATGTCAGCACCTCCCCAGAGGAAATAATGGAAAAAATTCAATACGGTACATTTTTACATCTGAAAAGGGAATGTGGGGTAGAAATCAGAACCATTTTTTAAAGCAAGTGTATTCCAGGAAACTTGCAATATAAGTTCCAATAAAGCTCAAATAAACCCCCAGTGAAACAGATTCCCTGTTTCACTTAATAAAATGTGGGAAGTGAACCTTTAGCTAAGGCAGCAGTTAAGTGAGGCAGCATAGCTGTGGATGAGGCAGCCCAGAGGGATATTGTGCAGCTCTGAGGGGAGGGGAGGGTTGGTGAAGAAACGGTTAGAGATATTTCTTTTGGACATGCTGCACAGATGTGCCTTTGTAGAGAGGGGAAAGAGGTACAGAGAAGATGGCTCCTTGGGCCGGGTTTGCTTCCTGGGGCCCTGAGTGCACTGCGACACGGGACTGGGAGGCTGGCAAACGGGTACGGGGCACTTAGAGTTGTGTATTTCCCCCACAACCTTCCATCATGTTCCCTAAATTTATTACTTGTTCATATCTATCTGAAATTTCCCAAAAGAGGCATCTTTTGCAGGAGAAAGGAGATCATCTTCAGGCTCCCCCAATGCAGGAAATACCTCATGGTGTCCCTGCCATGTGGGAATGTGTAGGCAGATTTGGAAGGGGCAGAAAAGCTTCTGTTCCCTGTGAGATTCCTCTGCCCCGCCCCGCAGCACCTCTGCAGCTCTCGGGTGCACAGCCCAGAAGCCACTTAACTCTGTCGAGAGTTTCCAGGGCAGGGGAGAAACTGCGCCACAGCACGGGCTGTGCCCCTGCTTTGTCACCTGCTTGGAGAAGACGCAACATTCCTCTGCTCCCATCCCATGGTCACAAAGCAGCTTCATCTGTGCAGTTCTGCAAGGAAACATGTAACAAACACAACCTGAGAAAGTTACACAAATGAGGTAAATGAACAAAAGAACTAGATCATATATTATACTGGCCCAATTAATTTTACTGAAGATTCAGGGACGTGAACCCCTATGAGGTTACATCAGCAGCATGCATTTGTGAGTAGATAATAAATTTGTGCAGGCTAGCAACTGGGGACTAAACTGCTTTTTCATATTTCTGCTGCAAAATAGGCTTTCTTCAGTTGTGCCATACTGTTCTTATGCTTGTTCCTATTTCTAAGAAAAATTACTGTAACATCTTTGTTCAAAACCTTCAAGAGTTGGTGTGCTACAGTGCTGGAGAGAAACTAAATGCTGCCTAAAATGTTCTCTCAGTAAAGGTAAGAGCAACACACCTCTTAAATGTTAAAACCTTGTTTAAAAATTAGTTTCAAGAAACCTCTGGCAAGGAAAAATAGTAGAAGGGCTACTTCCAAACTGATCCAGTAAACTGGTTTCTGTGGGAATGGTGATGTTTTCTGCTACAATCTAAGAGATTCCTGGGGAAAGGGATACTTGGTACTTTCTTACATTGGAAAAACAATCATGATCTGGATTTCCAGATGCTGACTTTCACAGCAGTAGTGTGTTATCTGCAATTGAAAGATGGCCCTTTTTTCATTGGGGCGCCGTACAGTGAATCTCATTCCGTGCTGTTATGGATGTGTGGGAATCGGAGTGGAGGCTGTCAGGGATGTCCTTCTCTTCTGTGCACACTTGAAAGACACAAAAGCTGTTTTCATATTCCTAAGTATGTAATTTCAGATCTGGACAAAAATTTACCTTAGTAAACATCAATTTCAAACTCCAGCGGTGGTGGTGGCATTATTCTTCTTTATATACAGTATTTTCTTAGTTTGTTACAATAACTCTATCTAATGGCAGTAAACTAAAGTAAAAGTGTCCAACTTAGAACTCAAGGCAGTTATAGTTTCCCTCAGCTAAAGACTGTCAGATATGAGGGTAAATCTGTGACTAGTGTCATGCAGAATGATAATAAAATATAGGTCTCCATTTTATTGATTTTTATTTTAGCATTGTAATTAACAAGAAATAGTCTTCTAAAATAAACTAATTTATGCTCCATGTTGAATAGTGAATTATTCCACTACTGTTTTAGTTTTTTTTTAATTGCAGAACAAGTCAAAGCCCCTTTATTATTTTACCTAGGAAATAACCAGAAAAAAAAATAAAAAGGGGGCATTTTACACAGGAAAGACAATCAGTATTCAACTCCTTCCATTCTTGTTGGCTTAGTAATATTTGTCTGGATCAGTTCTTCTGGGAGGATGTGTGAGAGCAGGGTAGGAGGCTAGTGAGAGATGTGGAAATGCAGAAGCTTAGGCAAGCATGGCAGTGAGAGCACGCAAAGCTCTAGGTCAATGGCTGGCAGATGGCTTATGAGCTGAGGAGGCTGCTGGCAGATGGTATTGACAGTGTGGACAAGACAAAGATTTTGGCTACAGAAAGGGAGCTTTGGAAAGACGCTAGAAGTCTATCTTTCCTGATAAGAACACCGTCCAATTTGGATGCACATCACATCTTGGTTTTTCTTGGGTTTTGTTTTTTTCTTTTTTTACCACAGAAAAGGTAGAGAGGCTTTGCTGCTTTAGGAAAGAAAAAGTGACTGAAACAGAGATTGTGAGGTCTGCTATTTGGTCTAGTTCCCAAATTCTGACCATTCAATAACAACAAAACCCCCTTACTATGTGTAATTGGCACGTAATTATTTGTGATTACTAGTCTGATTCCTCTGCTGCTCTCACTGTTACTGAACTAATTACGCCTCTTATGCAACATTAGCAAATTAAATCATTCCAATTATCCACATTTATATCCTTGTGCTTTCTCTACTGCCACAGTTCCTTCTCATCACCCTGTGTGACGGTGCCTGTCACACTTTCATTTGCAACCTACTTTCGTCGTAAGCAATTAGTGGGTGCTGGGGCTGGGCCGGCTGCGAGCCCCCTTCCGAGCCAAGCAAGTGCCTAAAGCTGCTGCCGTGCTCCTGTGGCTGGGGAAGGTGAGGAACACAACTTTGTGTGCACCCCTAAGTTCATACAGCTCAAAGGCAGAAAGCTTGTAACTCTCAGAGGGATGTAGAGAAAAGAGAATCGCTTCAAATGAAGTAAGAACTGGCTTAAAACGTCACTTTAGACACACACAAAAGACTATTGCTACTCAGTTTGGAGTTTGTTCAGTAGAGGATGCCAAAATACAACAGGCAGTGAATTCTTAAGCAAGCTGAAAATATGGTAGGAAAGTGCATGGTCTGCTCTGGATGCGTTTGTCAACAATGCAACGCTGAGCTGGTCGGGCAGCAATGAGAACCAGGGATTTTAGAAACAGCTCATACCTTCTTCCTGGGCGTGGGAGGGCACCAGCACAGCTGCTGCTCTGTGAGATAAGAGGTAGTTTTCCATCAGGCACCTGACAGGCCCTGATTGTCCTGGTGAGCCTCACCTGGGGCCCCTCCGCCTTCTGCCCATGGCCCTGAGGGGGCCGGTGGAGTTCGCTTTGGGGTCTTCACTCCTGCCTGGAGCTGTGCCTTTCCCAGCTCAGCTACAGCTGTATCTCTGCACCCTTTGGGGTTCAGCTGGCCCTCACCATCCTCTGACACGAACAAGAATGTGGTTTGGAGCCTAAAGCTGCGATCTGAAATCTTAACTTCTGCGGAGCTGAGTTGACTTTGTGAGACTGAGGGCACATAAAGAGCTCCGAGTTCAAATGGCCGCGTCCGGCCCTCAGCGCTGGGAGCTGGCACCCTGAGGGAAGGGCCAGGGCTGCTCCCCTTCTGAGGTTCTCCGAGCAGCAAATGGACCTGCTTCTCCTGGTGGTGTGCTAACAGGCAAGTCAGGTGTCAAAGAGCTTTACTCATGAATAATTCCTGTGCCCTTCCTGCCATTCTCCCTCCTACGAGAGGCATTGCTGTAGCTGTGATGTAGATGTACTGCTTAACGGGTTGTAAAATATCAGCATTACTGTTTTCATGGGATTTGGGCTGCATTGCCCGCTTAGAATATTCATTTTCTGCTCTAGTATTGCGTGGTAAATCACTCTCCAAAAAGCCAGGGTCCACAAAGGAGACAGGAGTTCTGCAACTTGGTTCGAATAACGTGGGAGAACGCGCTGGGCCACACCCCCGTGGGGCGTGCAGCTTTTGGAGGCCACAGACTGCGTTTAGGGTGAACTCCGGCCGCATGCCCTCCTCCTTTCCCAGTTGCTGCGGTACCCGGAAGGTAGAGCCTTCCCGAACAGCCCTCGAACATGTATCGTCATTTTCCCCTACAGTTCAGAAGTTCAAACTGTCTGGGTTCTGCAAAAAAAACTTGCGCGGACCCATTTCTGCTATCCCCCTAAAGTTCAGAAGTTCAAACTGTCTCGGTTCTGTAACAAATTGGGGCGGCTCAATGTTCGTGCAGACCCCCACAGCCGTTCCTCAGCACCCGATTGGTTTTTCGGACCTGATCCTCAGTGAAGACATTACCGCCCATTTCTCCTACCAGTCTAAGGAAACACTGCCGTTCAAACCAGAAACTGCGACGCAGAGGTGCGTTCCCACTCTGCTGCCCAACAAATGCCTGTCGGGACTGGGCGAGGAGCTTCTGTCCCTCTGTGGGCTCTGTGGGACAGCCACCCGCAGCTGCCAGCCCTGGCTTCTTCACTCACCCGCCTGAGGCTGTGCCGTGCAGCCTGGGGGTTGAGGAGCGCAGCAGAGAGAAAAGGTAATTATAATACCTCTGGGTGCAGCTTCTGTCTTTCAGTTCAGTACTTAATATGCTATATCAGAAAGACTGCTTACAAAATACTTAATTGCCGAACAGCTCTTCTGTGTTGCAGAGGATTTACTGTTACCTGGTTAGGTCTCTGAATTGTAAGGTGAACAGGTGCTTTGAATATCTTGTTATATTTTTATTTCCTGCTATACTAAAATCTCCCTTTGTTACTGTAGTATCTATTTCTGCTGATTTTCAGACAAAGCAATTTTAAATGACAAGCCAACAAAATACGTATTTTTAGCATTTATCCTCGGGAAAGGAGCATGATACACTCTCATTAGGGAGGCCTAAGTAGAAACAAGAGGAGACACCAGACAGAAGTATTAAATAACTTCTCAACAAGAATCCAGTGAGCCTTAGGAAGGAAGCTGGTTTTCTTTGCTTAGGCCTTTTAGAACTTAGAAGAGACTGCAGAGCAAGTGTCTGTCCCGGCTTGAGCATTAAAGTGAAGCAGGAAGATGGCAAGCACAGAGCACCTCTGCACCTTTCACACTTGTCTGAATGACTGTTTTCCATATGCAGAGCTGAGGGCAGGTGACTCGGGTTGGTAACTAGTCAGACAGGGAAGTTGTTCCCTTTCTTAATAGATAAGAACCTTGTTTATAGGAGGGCTAGAAGCAGATATTTAACTTGTTTTGTTTGTCTTTCTGACATTTCCTCAACCAGCAGTGCTAATGCTATGTGTCAGCATGATCTGATCTGGACTCCTTAGGACAGTGCTTGACAGAACATCTGGGATTGCTGAGCTATCATGGCAGGACTGTATTGTAGAAAACCCCTAAATTCAGCACAACTTTGTATTTAGGAAAACCTGACCATGTACTGGATTAGCACACACTGCAAGTCCGTGGTGTTTGTCATTGCAAGGGAGATCAGAGCTGTATTCTAGAGCAAATTGAGATGAGTGGCTCAAACCGTACCTGCCTGCGTGGCAGTAACAGTAAAAAGCTCTGTATGTTTGTTTGTGATGACAGGTGAAATTTAGGATGGATGACCAGTCTTGCAAGGATCTCTTCCTCATTGTCACATAAGTTCATGTGTGAATCTTCAGGCTAATGAACAAGTGAGGAATTTTCATCAGCCAAGTTAGTTAGCTCTGCAGCAGCCTGAGGAACTTCCTGGTTCCCTTGGCTTCCTCCTAGAATAATGTAAATTATACAGAAGGAATTGCTTCTATGTCCTTATTTTTAAATTTGCTGCTTTCTGCCCTCTTGAATGTGGGCAGCAACTGCAAGATTCAGAAATTAGAGTGGTGAGGAATGCCTGGAGGATTTCTGTTGAATGGTGTAGACTTTTAATGTCCTCTTAGTGGGGACTGCTTTGGATCTCTGGCAACTAGAAAGTCTAAATACAAGCTTTTAATTACTTAAATGCAAGCTGATGACTGAGTTTATGTGGTAATACTCTGCGTCAACAGGTGAATTTCAGTCAGTGCTTACTAATGGTGCTGTACCAGGTGAGTGATGTTTTCTTGATACTAGTAGCTAACCTCGTATTGGGCATATCAATGTTAGTACCAGCTTTTAGTTCTACTCTTCAGTTTTTGTCTGTTTAATGAAAGCTTCCGGCAGTTGTAAAATGTTCCTGCCAGTGGTTCTGTGATGATTCAGTATTCTGCTTTTGAAAAAGTAAAGTTTTGAAGTTACATACTTGTTAAATTTGCTGGCATCTTCTTGACAAGATACTCTTGGTGTTAACTGCACTTCTCAGGTACTGCAGTTCTGGAAGCATGATTACAATGTTTGGTGTGATTCTGCCATCCATTATCACCAACACCACCTACTTCTGCAGAGCTGTAGCAGTGGGTGTGATGCTGTCTGGTGCACATTATTGGCCTACAGTTCTGTACACAGGAGCAAAATAAACATCCTACTTGCAATAACGTGGTTATAAATTTTAATTTAGTTTTGGGATTAAGATTCAGATTGCTAATTCAGGAATGGTTTTTTACAGTGGGGAATTGCTCTCACCTGGAGAAGTGCA
This sequence comes from Dryoscopus gambensis, assembly GCA_013389985.1. NCBI lineage: Eukaryota > Metazoa > Chordata > Aves > Passeriformes > Malaconotidae > Dryoscopus > Dryoscopus gambensis. The sequence goes on along the minus strand of WEIT01027576.1, from coordinate 257,185 downwards.
GCTTTTACTCCCCATGGCATGTGTGGCTGCAGCAGAGTGGCAGCATTTGGTCAGCAGATCACACTGTTCACAGTGTGCCAGAACCTCTTTACCTGGTCAAGATAGCATAGAATTTGGTGTAGACATCTGTTTGTGTCTCAGCCAGCTTAATTGCTGTGACCCTAATGAATCCTCTTTTCCAGTTTGAGGCAAGCTGAACCAAATAAAATACATGTGTCTTTCAGAATGACATGAGGGAGGAGAGCAGATGCTATCCTAGTGCAGGAGCTTATCTTATAGTCTGAATGGGATATGATAGAAAAATTGCTGGTAGGTTTTCACAGGCATAAAGCAATATTCATCAGTCCAGTCATGTTACCATACAATGTTACTGTACACACCAGAGATGATGGCAAATGCTCTGTAACTGATGCTAAAAGATGCAAATATTTGCTGTATTTTGTACACAGTGATGAAAAGTTGTGACAGGGACCAAAGACTCCTTTTATGATAGCAGCCATCTGGTAAAATAGAAAGGCACAATATTTGTGCAGGATGGCTTACAACTTTAAGGTAGGCTAAAATGCTGCCAGACTTGCTCTTGTTGCTCCATTCTGGTCAAGCACAGTCCTGCACTGCTTTCTCTACATATCAGGATGACTGATAACAAGCCTCGGGTCACATTTGAGCTAATATTCATTGGCCAATATTTATTTTTAGTTAAATAATGAGCAGACTTTGTTGAAGTAATGTAAGGTTGTAGAGTGTCTGCACTGCAGGGTTTCATCTTGCTCAGGGATGGATATATAGGTACTTGGTTGCTTCACTGCCTCATGACCTTTGTTGTTTTAGAAAGGATGAGGGGGGAAGCGCTTGTCTCCCAGATACTTCTCATTCCTGAATTCCTCAGAGCTCATCCAGCTTTCATTATTCTCCCTCTGGAATCCCCGTGTGAGCCTCTCAGCCCCTTGGTCTCGTTCACCCTTGCTCCCCAGGAGCCCTTTGCAGCCTTCCTCTCCCACAGCCAGTGCAGGTTGCTGTGGTGGCACAGGTCCTGTGCTTGGCCCGAGGCAGGAGGCAGCTGCGTGTGTGCTGTCCTGTCTGGACTAAGCTTTCCCTAATGAGGCCAGTTATTCTGTGACAGGTGCATATATAATAGTTATTGCAGAGAAGAATTTAAATTACAAAACAACTGTAATTCCCTTACATCTAACCTCAAAGGAGCACAAGCTTAAATAACCTTGGCTAGATTTTGAGCTGCATAATGTATAAATAACCTGCACTGCAATACATAAACACATGAAGCTTATATTCAAGTTCAAATAACAGTATTTCTGGCAGTGTGATTCAGGAGCAGTAAAAGAACAGGATCTCTTAATTAGACAATTAGTTCCTCTGGGGGGAAGGGGCTGTTTCTCTATGCAGGGATTAATGTGTTTACTGGCTTTATAGTGTGTTCTGTCCATATTACCAAAACACAGAGTAAGTGGTAGCTTCCTTTGACCTAGTAAAAGATGAGGATAAGATACCCATGATGACTTAATTAGATCTGTCAGCTGTTCTTAATTCTGTTAAGCATGGAAGTTGGGGTGACTGGGTGGAAACAGCAGTTTTTAGTGAACTTTGTTACACTGTCAGGTTGATATGGCAGGAATCTTTTTACCTTTATTCCTATGGACCACATGTGTGTAGTAACTTGAGTTGCTCTGAGATTCTGTGCTACTGACGGCTGATACTCAGCCATATAAACTCTGCGTACCAGTGTCTTTTGAATTCTAGATCTGATGAGATCGAACACATTCACCTCTCTGCAAAAGCAGGAAAAATGCAGTGAAAATGGAGGAAAATGGACGATGGTAGTTGCAATAGTAGTTATGGGTTGCCAGCAGCGACCTGCTGCAGGGAGATTATTTCCTTAATTTTTGTCCTGTGATTGTCTTTAAGCCAAGCTGGCTGTAAGACAGTGACAGACCAGCTGTTACTCAGAAGGGAAATCCTACAAAGCTTGGCTGGAGGCATATGACCTTTTCTTCTCAAACGTTGACATCATTTTGTGTTTTGTTCTTTCAGACTTTGATTGCTTAGACAGGTTTGACATGAGCTTCCAGGCTGATACTCTTCTCAGCTCTACCTTAGGAATTCAGGGGTCCTCTGATGGCCTGTTAGAGGTCTCCACACAACAGCCATAGGTCCAGGATTTCCAGTTCGGCTAAACCAAAGAATCATGGCTTAGCTTTCCCTTTGGAACATAGGATGACTCAAGTCAGCCAACTCAGTCTTCAAAAGATGTTTCTTCAAGTGATTGCAGCCTGAGTGAAATCATTCCCACTGGAACTCTCATGGGCCCCCTGTAAGGGTTGTCAGCAGATTATCCAGTTAATACCTCCTCCAGACCCCATGTCACATCCTGCACTTCCCCAAAACTCAGTGCCACTAAGGTTCTGTTTTCTCCCAGTCCTGTATTGAACCTGCACAGGAACCTGGGGCTGAGTCAGCTCCCTGGGGCACGTACATTCCGTTCTGGCTGTGGCAGCCTGTTCAGGCACTGCCTCCGTGCGCTGAGAGGACGTGCAGTCCTGTTTGTGGGGCTGGCACAGCACCTGCCTTCCCCTTCGGGCGGGTACAGCCTTTGCATAAAGGATGAGGAGGCTGTCAGACACTGCACAACACCTTGCCCTGGCCTGTAGGTTTGGGCCAATCTTGCCTCTTATCTCCGTTATCTCGAAGCGTGTGGTATGTTGTCAGTGCAGCAGCCAGGTGTCGGGGACTTACGGAGAGAAGAGGAAGGAAGGAGGCTGGCGGTGGTTCTGAGAGCTTCTAGGGTGCTGCCTCTCTTCTTCTGCTGCTCCAGGTTTGTCTGAAAGCACTGGGACAGATGCTTTTTACACAACTTTAACATCTGACTGGGTTTAGTGACATCTAGCTTGTGTTTCACTTAAATGTGCAAGGGTAATGGCTGAAAATATTGTGTGTGAGTGATGTTAAATATTTAGCAGTATATTAAAGTTTTGGGGAGATGCTGCAGTAATTAGCAAGTGCTGAGAAAGTCAGTGAATGTACAGAACACCAGAAAAGCTGAAGGGTGATTTTATAGAAGCTATACAAGACGCTGCTAGTAATTAATGGCATTGTGTGGAGTGAATCAAATGTATTAATTTTGTAAATAAACCTTGATCAGTACATCTTTCTCTGGTCATCTTTTGTTATGTTAGCGGTGCTCACAGCGGGAAGACTGGGACATGTTTCTACTGTAGCAGCCTTGTAGTCAGACTAGACAGCAGAAGCTTCTGGTACTGTTGCATGTTTTCAGTTCTATTGCCATAATCTGGTCCAATACATTCAAAAGCTTTTTTAAAAATTAAGATCCTGGGCAAAGCTGCAAAGATCTTAAATTTCATTCCATAGTAATTTTCTAAACTAGAGTGAGAAAGGGGCTTTCCAGAACTCTTTATTTTCACTCTGGGTATTTGAACTGCGAAGACCAGTGGGAAGGATTATTTTGTGAATTCTTTTCTTTACTCAGCTCCTACAAGAGAGGCAAATGTCCATCTGAATTTAGGCCTGTTGGGCTGGTTGTACCACAAATATTTTTCAAATTTTAGAATTTTTTTCAGAAGACCTTCGGCTGCAAGAATTGCTTGAATTGCATTTTGATGCTGACTTACGTGTTTGCAATCCCTAAAATAACAGTACTGTCACAAACTAGGATACTAGCTAGGTAACTTAAAAAACCCAGTATAATGTTTCAGTAGATATTTGTTGTCCTTGAAACTAGTTAAAAGAAACAAAGATAAATATTTAATCCTAACCACAAAATTAGCACATTCTATGTAAAGTATTCATAATGAAATCCTACTCAGAATTCAACAAGACTTTTCAAATTAAATCACAAATGGACTTGTATTAATGGACACTTCTGCAGTGGTGCTACTACATGGATTTTCTAGGGAAAGAAGGAAATTGATATCTTGTGAAACAGACAGTTCTGGTTATGAAAATGGTTCTGTTTTTCAAGTGGGGGTATCTCATACCACAGGAAGCAAAGGTCATATATTTTCTAAATTCAGATTGCAATATGAGATGTCTCTTTTCAAGTAATGGCAAATCAGCAAAACAGGACCACTGCAAAAGCACATGAAATGAATTGCTGTGTATTGCAGCAGTATCTCAGACAGAACTGAATTTTGCAGTGCTTTAATTACTAGTTAACTAGATTCAAGATGGATCTGTATATAAGCTAAACAATAGATACAAAAGAGCATTATGCGGAACACAACATGCCTCTAACCATTTTTTGTTCCACTTGATTTGAAGTTCCACATAACAGGATGCCATTTGGACTGAGATTTACTGCATGCCGTACCTTTAGCAGTTACGCAGAAATTTTTTCATCATTTATAGTCATTACTCCAATTAGAAGTTAACTATTCCTAAGCTTTATTGTTTTTAGAAATATATTTTTAAATACCTATTTCATTATAGTAGGTTGGTGTATAAACTCACTGCTCTTGGTAGCTGGAACTGAACAACTGTAGAACACCTACAAGCACTATTTACTTTATTGCTTTCAAGCATAGCTTAAGCTATATCTATCTGCTTTATGTGTTTTTAAAAAATCTTGCTGTCTACACAATCTTTAAGTTAGGTTGGGCAGTTACTGGGCAGTGAGTGCATCTAAACCTCTTTGGAATGAGGACTTGGGGGTTCATTTTCAGTGTGACTTCTTCAGTGCTCAGGTAGAGGACTGTGCTTGAACGTGTGGAAATGAAAATCCCTTTCAGGTTTTCCACTGCTGGATGGCTTGGTACTGGATGGTGTGTGGAACAGCCTGGATGCTGTCTGCTGCCTGTGGGAGGGAAGGCAAATCCCACTGGCCTGGCTTTCTGTCATCCCTTCCATAAGGACTTCCCAACTTCGGCCCTGCAAGGATGCTTCTCCTTCCAGCTTCCATATTAGTGGAGGATTTTGCCCGTTGCAGTGGCTGGGAGCACAGCTGGGTTGGCAGGGGAGACGCTTGTTCCCTGTGTGATCTCTGGCTTACAGAGGGGCAACCCAAGGATGTTTAAGGGTGAAACACTGTAAAAAATGTCACATCTGGAGAGAGCACCCTTGTCACCACATGGGAGTAGCTCTCAGTAGTCACATGACTCTGGCAGGGCCCAAGTCATCTGTAGGGAACAAACTGGAGTGAATGTGAGTGAGCAGTTCACCGCAGCTGATGGGACCTTGGGTCAGCATCATGCCAGCTGTTGCTGATCATGCCCACATGCAGTGTGTTAATAAAATGGAAACTTATTTAAATCAGTCTATGCATCTTGTCCTTTCTTCTGAGTGTCCAGAACAAAGGAGATGTCGCAGTGTAGGTGTTGCATAGATTACAGTATGGATGCACTATTTTTCTGCTAGAAAATGGTCTGCTGAATTAATTCCATGCTAAGATCTATAGCCCGCATTATTTTTCATTTAAATAACCAGAGATATCTGAGTTGTGTTTGTATTCCTGTGCAAGCAGTTGTAGCAACATAATAGCAGGTATGAAAGCCCTATTGCTTTCTGCAATCAGTGGGTGTTTATTTGTGGAACAAATGGCACTGACAGTTCATCAGAACTTAAATTTGCAATCCACATTAGAAATTCAGTAATATCTTTCATCTGCACTTGCAAATATAAATTGCCCTCTGTAGAGTGGCTTACATGAATTTGAGGAAACTGTCAAAAAGGGTATTACAGTGTGTTTTTCAAGAAGAAAAACTGCTTCAAAGAATCTGCCCCATAACATTATGGAGGAACTGGAGCAGTACTGCTTTGATTCATTGTCCCAGCTTCTTCCAGCTTTTCTCACTGTTTTGGTCACCACCTCAACATGCAGAGCAACACCAGAGTGAGGGACTAGAAAAGCTCTGGTTGCGAGGCTTTCAGTGCTAGACAGGAGCTGTAAGGCTCTCATGGCTGCACAGCAGGCCAGAAAGGACAGCTGGACAGAAATAAGGAACCAAGTAAACTGTTGGAGTATGTTACGGGTGTAACTTGTCACAAACCTTTGTGACTTTTTTCTCCTTTGTGCTCTCCACATTTGTGCAGGTACTGTGATATTTTGTCTCAGGTTTGTGATCAGCAACAGCAGCATGGAGTAAGTTTTCTTTTATTGCTGAAATGGGGGGAAATAGATGTCTGTTGCTTTTCTGATACTGCTGTGGAGCAGAATGAGCAGAGAAAAGGTGAAATACTTGCAGATTTGTGGTGGTGCCCTGGTCTTCTTTGTCCACTCCTAGTGAGGATGGTTTGCTGGGTTTGGGGCAGTATTCCAGCAGCAGTAAAGCAAATCGGGGATCAGGAGCTTAAATTTCCACCTACTCAAGTAGGACTACTGAGCCATGGGTTATCTCATTGTAGACTTGAAAGGGTTTGCTTTCATAAAATAATAGAAAGTAAAAGAGGTTGTTTAATTGAAAGTAATCCATAGACACCTACTATGTATAAATCCAGGAATAACTGGGCTGTTAGAAGAAAGATCAAAGAGTGTTTTTCACCTTCACTGTTGGATTCATTATTAAAATGCATGATTCATTACACTTTGAGTGTCACGTGCATCTACTGAATTTGCAGATTAAGCAGACACCAATTTTAAAAAGATTCTATATTTTATCAACAAAAAGTATCAAGTTGTACCAAATTTGGAATATTAACTAAAAAAAAAATCTCATGCTTGGATCTGATGAAAATATAATTGTGTTATGCTTCATATAAAACGACTTGGACACGTGCAGTGAGGGTCCCTGCTTTAAGCACCTTTGCTTTCATGAATTCTTGTATGAGGAGAGGCAGGTCTTCTTCAGCAGGTGGGATTTGCACAGATGGTGAAGTCCAGTTCTCCTGTTACTGGTTATGTGTTAGCCCTATATTGCCTGGAAGTTGGTTGTTTCAAGCCAGGCCACAGCACCTGCGCAGTGAGAAGCAAAACACTGAAGTTCTGACTATTAACCCCATTAACCTGGAATGGAGAACAGACATGACCATTTTCACTATCATAACTGTCTGGGAAGAACTGATTAAAAAAAAGTCTGCTATTTGTTTTATTGTTTATTGCCTGGCAAATGCTGTCAAGGCAAGGTCAGAGGATGCCCTCTCATCAATATAGGAAGGTGGTAAATGTCAGATCGTGTTTTGTGTATATTTCCCATGTAAACACTTTGCTTTGATGTATGTATGCTTGTTTTAAAATTAGATGCATTTAAACACACAATTTCTGTCCCTCAGCTGCTTTCTGTGTTTCTTGAGATACAAATGTATAGAGTTTCATGATGGGAATTCTCTACGGATGCACAAACTGAAGTGCATCAGCATGATGGAAATAGCAGAAGGGAATATTGTCCTGCTTGTAATCAGTGAAATTTTGACAGGCTCTAAAGGCATAGCTGTGTCCAGTTGTATTAACTTAAAGGAAAAACTGTGATCTTAAGGAGCCAGGGCCATTTTCAGAGTGGCAATGGCTTGGTTTGAAGACCTGCAGTTTGTGTCCCCTCCCTCAGGCGCTGTGGGCACTGGGGATCGGGTCCAGGGCTCGGCTCCAGCTGAGGGCAGCCTCTTTAAGCTGTGAGCAGCTGCTCGCTCTGCCACTGCTCAGGGTTTGATCAGCACATGCATATTCCTGACAACATCATGTTCCTGACAGACCTCATGCCATGCTCTAGGTGCTTTGGAGATAACCACGGTGTCTCCTTGCCAGTGTGGCCGTTGGATTTGACTGCACTCCCTGGGATTGACCTGAGGAGGGCAAAGGCAGTGCCAGATGGGACTTTGTGACTGGTACACCCAGGTTTTTGGCAAGGTGCAAATTAATACCTTTTCTAGCAGCTGTTGATAAAGTGCTCCTGAAGGAAGTGCTGACCCTGGGAATAGCTCAATCCAGAGGGAAAACCCAGCATTTTGGGAATGGCTTGTATGAGTAGTCTCCTGCATTTAGAAATAGGTAGGGTAAGGTAACTTACCCTTTAATGGATAAGTTAACATGTTTGTGGAAAAGTTCTACAGAGCATGTTGGGAAAGAGGAGTATCACAACTGACTCAAGAGACAAGACACCACAGACTGGATTTCAAAGATATGCAGTATTTAATTACTGTCCTGATAGCAACATAATCACAGTATCCATCCAGTGCTCATGGAAACCAGTTCTGTTTTCAACTGTATTCAGGGAGGTCTGGACCAGGATGCAGTCTACACCTGTGTTCATGATTGCTTAACAATAATATTTTTGAGGTGTGACTAAGTAACATTAAATATTTGCATAATGTCTCTTACCTGGAAAATTCATGTAACTGCTGAAAATTAATTTAAAGCAGATAACTGCTTTGACTGATCAAAAGGACAGAAATGTCGAAAGCTGCATGTCTTTCTTTCTACATTGTTGCAAGGCATATGGTTTTGGTGATGAATTTTTCCGTGGAAAGTAAGCTCAGCCTCGTTGTTAGGGTATCTCCTTGCACTGGGTGACAGGGTGCTAGAATGGACATGGGCACATAAAACATTGAGAGAGAAGGCAGGGTGTGTGTTACAGTGCGCTGGTCACTCTGAAGCACTTCTGTGTGTATTCTTACCTCGCAAAGCCCCTGATGGAGCAGGCTTCCTGCTGGGGAAGAGCCTGCGCCAGTTCCATTCTCCAGCCACACCAGAGAGCCCCAAGTGCTGTAAGTTCACACCCCAGGGGACTTTGCAGTAGTTCATTTGCATGCCGAGTCTTGGTTTCTGGTATTTGTAACAGAAATGCTTTTTGAATTTCAGAAGAAATGAATTTTGTAGCTACCCAGTTACACTGGGACAATGCTTCAAAAAATTCTTTAAAATTAATTAAGCACTATATAACTTTGGGGACTGATAAGACTGACAGATGTGCTGAAAAGTATCCATAGTATCTTGGCATATGCATGCTAATATATATTTCAATGTCTTCAGTTTTAATCTATTCTCACTTTTCTTGCCTCTGTTGCACCCTTTCCTCCCTTCCCCTTGAATAGGAGCTTTGCTATGCTAGCAAATAATAAAACTCGTTCTTGGAGAGAGGAAAATATTTTCCTGTTGTGCAAGATAACCTCCTTATATGCTGGCCCTTTTGCTTGTGCCCTGAGAGGTAACTGGAGGCTACTGGAAGTGAAATGTCTCCAGTAGCAAACGAGCTTTCACACCCACAGTTGTGGTGACTTAGTAACTGCAGCTGAGAAATCTGGATATTGAGGCAATGCATCATCAAGGTGCAGGTGCAATGGTATGCCAAACTCAGTAAAAATACTTTTTATATTAAAAAATTGTTTTTAAACCTATTTCAAGGCCATTCATTTTAGTTTTCTAAATGTGGAAATATGCTGCCTAGTCAGCAAGAATTTAAAGGAACATGTTTTGCTTTGCTATTTGCTATCATGAAGCACATTAGAACCTGCAGAACTTCTAGGGCATGCGTCTTGTCTATAAAAGGGTTATTTGATGTAGAAAAACCCATTGAGTTTGTTCCTGCTTTCCTTTTATTACACGTAATCTTTCAATCATGTGATGTGAACAAAAGTGGTTAGAGGATTTCTTTCAGCTGAGGAAGCTGCCAGCCACTCAATGAATTCTGTTTCTTTGAGCAGTTTTTAAGTTAAGGATGGATGTAACAAAGATGAATTTTAATGTCCAAGTGGGACTTTATGCACAGCACATTCAAACATGAAGACAGAAATTTTCTGATGTCATTAAGGAAAAATGCTGGTCTTGATCTTGTGATGTAGCCATCAGCAGTCAAGTTGCAACCAGTATTATGGTCCAGGACTTGATTTATTTTCTTTTCCTGTTCTATTTCGGAAATCTTTTCACCCCCAGTTCTCAAAATATTTGTGCCTCTGAAGTAAACAGCCAGCATATCCATCAGAACACAATCTAAAGGTATAATTAGCAGGAGGAGAAGGATCATCAGCAGTACAGGCAGTTCAGAGCAGCCAAACCAAACTGTGCTGACCTTTGAGCAGGGAAGGTGCAAACAGCCCATGGGATAACTGAGCATTGACACAGACCACTGATGTTCTGAGGCCTTCCACGTTATAGTTATGTTGGGAGGTGGAATCGTTGCTGTGTGTGCTGTGGCTCCTTTGGCTGGCAGGATGACAACTGCAGCAGACTGTCAATATCATGTGCTCGGCTTTACTTTTCCCCCTTAGGGTATTGCATGTTTAGCTCAGCTGGTAAAGCCCAGCACATCTCTACTCGATCTCTGTTTGTCCCCATAACTACGTGTGCTCAGTAGGCTGCTTTTGGACTAGTGCTCTCCAGCTGTATAACTCCTTTTACTACAAATAACTGCTGCAGCCAGGAATGAATGTTTAATTCTGGTAGTTAAAAATAGCTTTAGAGAACACAGATTTTTATTTCTTTTTTCTTCTTGTGTGCTTGTCAGTTCCCTGCCAATAGACATTACTGGGCTATGGTGCTCTCTGATTTCTTATACTTAATTTTGAGTCCTACCTGAGGGGAAATGATTACTTGGTACTTACCAGACAGGGCAGTGGTGCTTGTTCTTCCCTTGTTATACTTATCATGGGTCCAGTTTGAATTCTATTCATCACACTTTGTTTCTAATTCACAGCTGTGTGGTGTGTTGAATCTTTGTCTTTCAGTCTCTTTTCGCTGGCGCCCTCACTTCTCCTGAGGTCTCCCATGCAACATGATCTATTTTTGAGTTTAAATGCTATTTCATATCATCACACTGCGTCATTCTGTGTTACTTTCTGTCCTGGAGACCTTCTCCTTGCAGTACAGAGTGTGGTGGGTTTTTGTATCTGCCGTTACTGTGCATTGACCAGCAGATTCTAGACTGGGTTTTGTCTTCATTGTTTTCAGTCCAAGTGTGACCCTTTAATCAGGCTTAATAGATAGTCTGCTCTTTTACTGTTAATCTGCTGGTAATCCACAACTGATGGCCACTGCTGAAGTTGGTGATGTTACAGAAGAACATGCAGAATATGTAACTGTCGTCTTTTAACAACTGTAGTTTTCTCTCTGCTTCTTCCAGTAACTATTGTTAGGCCTGCTGTGGATTTTGATTTGTATAACTAAAGAGTATTCCTATTTCTCAACCATGGGATAAAATACCTTAGTTTAAAATCACATCAGATTTGTCTCTCTGATAGGGACAAGGTACTTGAAGGGTCAAAGACTCCTAGTTTACTGTGTGGATTGCAAATACTCAGGAGAATGTGTTTTCATTAATATTCATGGAACACTCTCATTCTGCAAACATTTGTGTGAACAGTATTTGTCAGAATCTACTTAATATACCTAAGCCTCCAATAGAAGTTTAACATCCTAGGCCAGCATTTCTTTCAAGGCTGTAACAGGTTATTCATTTCATCAAGCAGGCTGTTTGCAACACTTTGTGTTTAACTGCATGTCAGCCATAGGAAATCACGGATAAGCTACGAGATTGGCTTCTCTATGGGCATTCATGTCGGCTTGCACACAACTTTAGCTAACTCTATTACTGTACGGTTATTATCAAGCAGATATATGTGGTGCTGACAGCTCCTGACAGGAGAATGCTTTATTACATAAAGTTTGCAAAGAAAAAAACCTTACAACATGACAGTCTTTTATGCCCAGAAAGCTACATATTGGACAAGAATCCACATAATTAATATTAATTGTAATAAAGTGTGACAATCAAGAAAGAATAACATAAGTCTGCTCATAAGTCAAGACCTCAACAGAGCGGAAGAAATAGAGCCAGCCAGAGATGGATGATGGAAGAACACTGGTGCTTGAATAATTCATTGAAAAGCACAGTATATTGCATGTGAGGTCTGGAGCCTTTTAAAGGCCTATGAATTAGATGACAAAGTTCACTCAATTCAGGTAAGCAAGAGAGGAGAATGGGGAATTCACATGTGATGTAGCATAAACTATTAATAAGAGTTAAAAGGTCATATTCTTCCCATGTCAAGTGTGAATGATCAGGAACAAAAATTGCCAAAAGATGTATGTAATTTTTAAGGAAACAAAAGCAAATATGACCTTTGTAACAGCTTTGATAATTCGAAGACTTGTTAGCTGCATGTTTTTTGGCATTTAAAAAACCTCAGACTATTCCATTTTGTGAACAGTATGTACAGTGGGCATTAAAACCAAGTGTGGAGCAGGAAGTCTGCGGGAGCAGTAGGTAATACATAATGAACAGCACTGTTACATAGTTTGGGCTATAATAGGAGGTGAGTGTGAGAAGATAAATTCTACTTGTGTGAATGTTTTGACCTCATGTAATATTGCTTCAGGAAATTATGGCCATGCTCTTTAAACAGATAGGCTGAAAACAAGGAGGTAAGGCAATGGGGGATGGAGTGGTAAAGATGTCTTGTGCTGAATGAGGATTCTGCTACACATGTGAACAAGGGTATTTCTGGAGAAAACATAGTTCTGGAGAGAGACCATTTGACCTGAAAGAAAAATATGATTGAATTTTTAGGTTTGCCAGCAGGATTTAATAACAAACCTTGAAATCTGCTAGTTTTCCAAAGTCAATTAATTTGACCATCAGCCTTGTCAGTGATCAGCCAGGCCTGTCCTCCCTTCTGGGGCCATGAAAAGGTGTATCTGACATTTACAAGGGTCTGATGGATGTTCAGGGCAGTCCCTTCTCATTTACTCAAACAGAACAAATCAAATACTGCAATACATAAGTGGGAAATGAGAGAGTTTTTGGTTATTGTTTTGTCTATGCAGTTATCAGTCTGCCAGTTTTCTCCTGGCCAGTGAAGCTGTTCATTTTGTTCTTACCAAGAAAGCAGAAAGAGGAATCTTAGGTTAGAGGGGAGAAAGGATAAGCAAGTAAACTCTGGGCTGCAGAGCACCTCTGTGCAGGTCTGAGAGTGGCAGCACTGCTTCCAGCTCTGCAGCACGAGGCTCTTGGGAGCAACAGGCCTTTGAAGGTCCATTTCTTTGAGATCATTGCAGGACAGTTATTTTCCAGCACAATCATTCAAGAACATCTGCCTCGGTGGCAAAAGCCAGAAGCATACGAACTCGTTCTTGGAAACAGTAAGGACGTGGAGTCTGTGGCAGTGGGTACACCTTGGGCTTGGGGAGTGAGGTACTGCAGTTCTGACACTGGCAGATATTTGGGTAGTAAACAGTTTATTTTACACTGTCTTCCCTTCCTTGTGTCTGATGTGACAGATTTGTGTTAATGTATATAGTTGCACCATAGAGGTTGTCACAGGGAAGTGAGAAGTTCTGGCAGCTGAGTAAAGGGTGTTTGGGAACTATCAGTGTTGGGAGTGGTGTGGGAAATAATTTGGAAGCTGGGTATGAGCCTGTTGTTTCTGCCTTCAACACTGAAGGAGCAAACAATATAGTTTCATCTTGCAATTCAACTGAAATGTATGAGTAGTTGACACTTGGCATTACTATTGTTTCGACATTCAACACATCCAATAAAGTTGTGTAAAACGGGTTCTCATACAGTTAGTATTTTCTTGATTATCTCTAACTACAAGAATTAAGGGTAAAATTTTTCTTTTCTCTCATCTGGGTTTGTAGCTGAGTGGGAGCACTGCCATGTTGGTCTGCCTGTTACAACACCTTGAAACAATACAGCAAAATGTTCCTTTCATCAGGAGAACCTATTCCTACAGAAAGAGCAAATGAATATTGCAGTTACATAGCTCCTTTGGCTCTGTACTGCGCTAGCTTGGATCCAGGGACAAAGCATTTAGAAGCTGGTTTATTTTTCAGCAGGCATTTGTGTTTGAGAAGAGTTTATGACAAGTAGTAGAATCCTTTACTGCATCATATTCAGCATTTTGCTGCAGTCAGTTCTACTAAGGAGCTGAAACTTCAGTGTATACAGAAATAGTACATCTAGAAAACAGGGAATCTGTCCCTGTCTAGGGGCTTGGGTAGGCGTCCATAATTATGGCAAGGTGATCACTGAAGACACTTGCAGATGTGATTTTAAGAGCAGATGGGAAAAGGCACTTAGCTGAAGAAAATCTGTTGCTGTAACTGAAGTGTTTCAGGAACATGCTTTAATCCTAGCTTTAGGTGGAGTTAAGCTTTTGAATAACCAATAGGAGTTGGCTGGCAAGATGGTCTTTTACACGTGTATATGCTAATGTAAATGTCATAATGCAAATTTAAGCACTCAAGAACATTATGTGGATTTGGGAAAATCCCTAAAATTTTAATTCCATAAGCAAAATATTATTTTGGCAGCACATGACAGAAATAATCCTGCTCCCAGATGTTTCATACTGTTGCAGTTGAGACTAGTTGCTTGGTTGTCTTCAAGACAGCTCTAAAATAACACAAAAGCTTCTTGGAATATGAAGCAACTCAGTTATACAATGAAGGAAAGAACCATGTCTGAACCTTATAACATTGCACAGTCTTTTGGGGAAATACAGTGGCGAACAGAGTCTTCACCAAGAGACTAGTATGTCAGTTAGAGGACAGAGTCAAAGAAAACTCTTGAAACCAAGGAAGGGAGAGGTTGCCCTGGTGGACTGTGTGCCTGTGTTCCAGGTTGGGTGCTGACAGCTGACTTGGGTGCTCTGTGGCTGGCATAGAGGAGTCCAACTATTCAGACTCTTTCTTAAGCATTAAGATTTCCTCACTTGGTTACGTGCCTATTTTGCCAGCAAGTTCAAATGTAGTTAAATTTCTTACTCCAAGAACTTGCCAGGTGCTGAACAAAATATACAGGAATACTTGGAAATGTGTTGATGTATTGTTGCAAGGGGTGCATGTCCTCCATTTCTATTTCTTTAGAAACTGTGAGGAATCTTCAGGTAGAGAAATGCTTTTTAAAAGTTATTAAATTTAAGTATTTGCATTTATTGCCCTATGTTTCAGTGTTATAACCTGAACTCCGTAAGGCGTGTGTGCTGCTGTGCGGGTGACCGAGCACCGGCACAGATTGCCCAGAGAGGGTGTGGAGTCTCCCTCCCTGGAGATATTCCAGAGCTGTCTGGATGCAATCCTGTGCCATGTGCTCTGGGATGACCCTGCTGGAACCAGGAGGTTGCACCAGATGACCAACTGTGGTTCCTTCCAGTCTTACCCATTCTGTGATCCTGTGTGCATCAATGTTCAAGATGATTCTTTACTGTTGCTTTTGTCACTGGGAGCTCAGGTGTGTGGGTTTTATTAAATAAAGCTGTATGAAGAGAGCTTTGTCCTTCCTCCATCTAGGACACGCAGGGAATGCCTTTCAGACTTGTTCTGCTGCCTTTTCTCAAGCTGTAGTGAAGGCTGTGACTATTCCCTCAGTGCAGTTCGGAGGTGGCTTTGCAGACCCACCGCTGCCTCTGCAGAGCTCTGCTGCCTTTGGGGGGTGCAGCAGTCAGACAGACAGACAGACAGATGTGGCCTTGGCAGGCCGTGAGCCCATCCTAGTGCACAGAGCAGGAGTCTGTCGCTGCCGGGTCACACCTGCGCACAGCCCCCTTAGGTGGAGATCTACAAAGTGCTGAATTTGACTTATTTTCCCGAGAACTAATTGGGAATTAATTACCGAGTACTTTGCAAAACAAACACAAAAATGAGGTGTTAGCTCAACAGTCTTATTTTGTAAGCTCTACCAGAAGGTTATCAGGCCACCCCTGAAACTGGTCCCAGTTTGGTCACTGACCCATAGTGGGACTGCCAGGGCAAAGCGACAACTCGGTATCTTCCATGGCCTGGCCCAGCCCAGTCGCCCTGTGAGGAGCAGTGCTGGGTCCTCCCTGTGCATCATGGCCCTGCAAAGTACTTCTGTATGATTATGTTAATTTATGTAACTGTGGGGTGTGTTCTTGACATGCAGTACTCAGTTACCTGGCTTTTCATACTCGATCCTGGCTCTCCCGTGGTTTCGGTAAGGTCCTGTTTAACAGCCTCATGACAACAGTTGTCCCAGGAAAATGGCAAAGTGTGACAAAGAGAGAGATCTATGCACACGGGGGATGACACTAGCTATCACCTGGATGTCAACATCAGTGACAGCCTTCAAATGAGTTGTCTTGCTTACAGCTCTCTTTAGCTACTTGCTTTTCTGTAAACACACTGTTGTTTTTTCCGTGTTGCAGGGTACATCGGATCTGAAATATCTGTGCAAGTGCAAGAGGGGATTTTCTCTATGGCAAGAGTCTTGTTAAAGTTGGATGTTCTCCCTGTGGACCAGCACATCCCCCTTCTGTGAGCAGATTTCTTCTGGAATGCTGGGGATTTGTTTGTGGTGAGTACAGTTGTTATAAGCAAGATATGAAGTAGAAGGATATGAAAATAAAGCCACAGGCTGGAAATCAAGAGAGGTAAAGCTTTCTATAAATACTGTTTTATATCGTGTATATTTTCTGATTTTGCTTTTCCACACTGTATAAATATTGCAAATTTGAAAATTTACTCCATTACCCACTGGGTGGGCGAGGAGGACAACTTGTTCTCAGTGTGGTTTAGTGGTACAAAGCCCAGCAAATTCACTGTCACATGCAGCACGTTTTTCTCCTTGTTCTTTCTGCCCCGGAGTTAGCCTTATTTGTTTAGTGTATTGTCATGCCATAGTACCTTGTACAATCGCTTTGCTTGGCTGCCTACTTGAATGGGGAGCAAAGGGAAGGAGGAGGATGGATTCCCCCTCCTGCCTCTCAGTGCAGCAGGGGAGAGTCCTTGTTAGGTATGTTTGGGTTTGGGGGGGAGTGGAGCAGAGTTTAGTGTGTGCTACAGCTTTGTGGGATTAGCAGAGGCTTGAGGGGCCCAATTTAATTGAGTGTTCTGGCTGTACTGCTTCTAATGTCCTTTGCAATTATGGATACAGAGAATATCTGCAATCTGAGACTGAAGTGAATTTCTTATTTCAAATTTTAAATATTGACCTATAATAAAATAAGCATACAAGTAGAGGGAGAGGACCCTTATAAATTGATGTTTGGTCATATAATAGTTACCATAAGGGAGGGCTGAATATAAGAAGCTTAGAGTGAGGCTGGACCTATTCCAAACACTTTTTACACTCTTATGAAAAATTTAAGGAAATAGCATGTTGAGCACTTTCAACTTTAATTATGAAAAAATAAACTATAAAATCAGACTGTCTGGCTGAAATCTCTTGGACTCTAACAATAACGTACCTTTCTGCATGTCTAACGTAGTATGCAGTTACATGGGTTTTATTTTAGACAGAAGCTAGAAAAGTCTAGATTTCTTTTTTGAAATCACTGTTAGGTAAGAAGCTTGGTTTGAGTTTAATGACATCGTATGAGGCACTTTTTCCCATGTCCTACTGCTAAATGAAGGAAAAAAGGAAGCATTTTATTTTCCTTCATCACCATGTGATACCAGGGTAGTCGTTAGGCAGTTCCCTTACATCCTTCCTCACTAACATGCCCAAGCTTTTATTCTGTAGTTACCCTCTCCTTATTTATGGAAAGACAGAAGAACCCAGAATGGGAAACTAACTCAAGCTGTAAGCCTCACTTTTGACCTCTGACAATGCTTCACACTCCTGTTGAGCCTTCCATAAGAGGATCTCCACATGCCATTAACAAATTTAACCTGCCGGCTGCCTTGGTAGGTGAGCACTGTGTTCGTATGCTGCTCCTTCAAATGGGGGAACTGAGAGACATAATTTCTGCTTTATTGCCTGAGAAAGCACTTTGCAGTACATATGGAAGGATGGGCTTGCCTGGAGGAGATTAGAGCATAAAAACAGCCACAACAGAACAAATGGATGGGGGAGAACAAAAGAGATTGGGGCGAATGAAAAGGGGAGAAAGGCTGCAAGACCATGTGGTTGCTTTGGGAGTGATATGCAAATCTTTGTGCTGTGGCTGTGGGTTTCATTTTGTAAGGCTTGAGATTTCTCTATGTCACATTTGGAGTATTAAAAACGGGGGACAGGTCTGAGAAGCATCTTGGACACAGGTTCAGAGATGCTAAGTAGCACATGATGCACACTGGTAAGAAGAAGGCAGTTTAAAAGTGGTTCATCTACCACAGACAACAAAATAAGGGAAATAAAGGCTGGCATGAGTGAGATTTGGGAGCAGCTGTGGAAAAGCCAGAGGTCTTTGCCAGCACAGTGCTACCTGCCCCCAGGGAGCACCAACGGGTCACTGGGGAGCAGAACCAACCAGCTCCCATACCTCTCTCTCAAACTACCTTTTATGCATTTCCTGACTAATCAGCCTTGCTTGACAGACGTATCCGAGATGATTTTGAGGAAAAGGGAATCTTCTTTCTGTGAGATGATGTTAGGAAGATGCCTTTCCACTGTGGTTTTTGTTCTTGCCTATTTTAATGCACAGCATCTTATTAGAAGATAGGAAGCCTTCAACACTGAAGAGAGGGCTCTGGCATCAACATGTATTATTCAGGATTCTAGAAATTGCTATTACTGTGTTTCGTTTTATATCCAGAAATATATTGCTGTTGAAAATGAAACAGATTGGTAGCCCTTCATCTGTAGGATGAGTTTTGTAAAAAGTTGCATGCAGAGAAGGGCAAAATAGAGCTTGACTACTGCGTGCTAGAAACTATTGGCTATATTTTGATTAATATTTGTCACTAGCACCACTTAATGTCAAATGCTTATTCAGCTTATGATTTAAAGTCATACAATGCACTGCATAATTGTAAGTAGGAGACATTTGTGCATCTGGTATTTAAATGGAGTATGTGTACTTTGCATTCCAGAGCATCCCTAAGCACTGCTGTTAGAATTGTCATTTTAAAAATATGTTTTGTCCTGCTTTTAGAGCACATTTAATCTTTTCCCCATTAATCTGCTTTCCCTAAACCTTTCTCTAATTCTTCTGAAGGATCCCCCACCTGCTGTGCAGGCTACACAACACAGTGAATCTAATCATGTCTGGAATTATCATTTTTATCAGTTTAATCCATATTTTTCTGTTATTTGCTTTCCAAAGCCTTAGACATTTTATGCACTGTGGTAAGTAATGGAGCAATTGTGGTGGTTAGTGTCTTTTCAAAAAAGCAGTGACAATACAGTTAAAATAATCAATTTAGATTATTTTCTGGAATGCAGCATTGGTGTTCTATGGAAGTTAAGCTTGATCCTTAGAATTATGGAATATATTTTAAATTTCAAATTGTAGATGAGTCAAGAAATGTCCCTGTGTTTGTTGAAGCAGTCGTTCTTAATTGTCCTGATCAACACGTGCATGTTCTTGATTGCACACACAGCATTCTGCTGCCTCCCTGCATTTGTTCACATACTTTTTAAAAGTCTTATATTTGTATTTTCTTGAATGCTTTTATGAAATTAATTACAGCTAAGATAGCAACTACTTTCTTTATGCTATGATTTCCTATCATGAAGTGCAGTTTCCAGCATTTGAAGAGAGCAGTAGCTTAACTCGAGCAGGTGCTTTTATGGAGCTCGTTTAAATTTACTGTGGTCTAAAGAAGAGATTTTTTTTTGTGTTTCATTGTCTTATTCCTGTCATCTGTGTTGCTTAGGGTCATAGGCAGATGCTGGTACTGGCAAGGTCCTCATCAAACAGAATCTCCCAGCAATACCCTGCACTAATTTGGAAGAGGATGTTTTGCCATAGATGCTTAGGAGCAAGCTAGATGACTTCATGTAGGTGCCACAAGCGAATAGCTGTGGAGGTGGCATCCTGGGTTTCAGGTTTTATCCTTTCCTTCATTTATGTCAGAGCTGCTTCTTCTCTTCTGCTCCTGCCCTTCACTTCTTGTTTTGCTGTGAGGCTCTGGGATGCTTGGCAACAGCTTAGCTGCTTGTCTACGTAAAGGTCTGGTAGTGCTACATTGGTAAGGCTGTTCTGTAAAAACGTAATTTAGCAGAATTTTTGCATAAACTCCGACTGTAAAACATATGCAGGGAGCAGTGGTTTGTACTATTTTCATTCAAAGCAGGACATTAGGGCTCCAGCCACATTTCATTATCCATTTGAATAACATTTTTCAATTTAAAGCTCTCTTACCATGAGCACTAAATTAATACTAGATTCTCGCTCTGCCTAGTGGGAACACTAAATAGATAAATAAAAATCATTGCAGGATAATTGTAGGTGCTGTGGGCTGAAAGCCAAACCAGGCCAATTCAGCCTTTGAGCCCTGTCTGTCTGTCTGCTTTTCTTTTTCCTTGCCCATCATAATAGGGTATTCAATTATAATCTTTTTTCTGCGTGCACAGTGGAGGTTTGCATACAGTGGCCCAGAGGCATTATTAATCTCAGTGCATTTGGAGAGTGAGTGAAAAGACTAAAGGTTTGGGGGGGGGGAATCTCTCCCCCCTGTAGCTGTATTCATCACTTAGGGTCTTTGTCAAAAATGTACTTTTCTTTCTCCCTCCCCCCATTCCTTGGAGCATAAGCTGGAATTGACTCCAGAAGTTAAAGGACAATGGAAGCATTAGCACAGGGATTATGGATCTTCTTGTGCAAGATGGGGGGTGGGGGGAGAAGGTAGAGGCATACTACTGGCAGGATAGAAATTTAAAATTTGTGGCTAGACCAGCGCGTAGCACTACATAAGAAAAAGCAATAGTGCAATGTCTATTCATGTGAAGCTTTTCAGGTACCTGAAAAGAGTATACAAAAGCTGCTTCTGAAGCTGGTACATAAATACTTGGGTTGCAAATTTAAGTGTCTAAAGAAAATTTTAAAGAAAAATATTGTGTACTCATGTGTTTCCCAGTGAAAGAACAGTCTTCTGGTAGCTTGTGACTTTCTGTAATTGATTAAATCCAAGTCCTTTGGATGGATTCTAGAAATGATTTATGACTGGTTTTAGTTTGTCTGATTTTGGGTTTTTTTAATGAGCACTTCCCCATAGTATTCCCATGGAGACTTTAAGGTTTGGCGAAATTGAATATTATGGCTGCAATGGAAAGGGTTTTGGTGGCATTTAGCTGAGTATGTAGCTTAGCTATGAGCAGGCGTTCAGCACTGTCAATCAATTCAACATGATTTTCAAGACAGTTTTCTGCAACGTGAGGGGCTTGGACCAGCCATTGACTACGATGGGGCAACGAGCCAAGTCACCAAGTCATAATCTCTGATGTAGGTTAACCATGAATTTTAGCAGTCCAAATTATCAAATCGATAAGCGTTGTGCTCTCCCAGTGAAGGCACTCAATTTTGGTGCTTTAACTTTGGTAGTCAAGCTGATTTGTGCACTGCAAATTAAAGGAGCATTATTGCTTCCTCTGTTTCAATGAAGTCGGTTCCCCCCATCTGTAGTTGCACAGAATTACTTACGGAGCTTTTCCCAGGCTTCCCATGCGGGTCCAGCAGAGGCTCTTGGATTACTGTACTCTTTAAAGCAGAGTACAGTGTTTATTTTGTTTCTGTGGTATTAGATCTTTTCCAAAGGTTTAGCTGCCAAAATATTGTTTGAAATGCCTCGGCATCCCTAAGTAGGAATTTTAGAAGAAAATCTATTATGTTGCCCAGCTGTATTCTCAGTGATGCCTGCCTTTCTTATATCCTATTGGCCTAATGAAACAAGATGAGAAATTATTTTAAGACAAATAAAAAAAGGGCCCTCCCTTCCCTTACTCACCCTCTCCTTTTGCTAGAGCTGCTACAATGACTACTCAAAAGGAAAAAAAAAAACCAAAAAACCAGCTAAGTTATCTGTTAGAGTGTTTTTTAAAAAAACAAACGAAAAAATTTCCCCAAACCAAGCCTCCAAACTTGTAGAATTCCCCAGTGGAAGACTTCACGCCTGCCTACTGGTAAACTGGTATTTTTCAGAATCTGATTTAACCTGGATAATGCTTTAACAGTGTCTTCCAGCATAAAAGCTTTAACATTTCACATCAGGACCTTGATTTACTTACCATCTGCTCAGAGGTCTGTCATCAACAGAGATGATTTCTAGCTCCCTTCAGATAACTGGCGTTTGGCAGAGTTCTGCTAAACAGTCTATAACCTTGAAGACAAGGAGTCTATGATAACCCATGCATATCAGTTAACTTTTAAGTGGCTTAATAGTCTCTTTTCCTAAATAAATCTGCCAAATACTTCAGTTTGGTCCTGGTTTTCCCTGAATTTTCCTATTTTATCCTTTAAGTCAGAAAAAGCCAATGAGACCTTGGAGGCAGTGAAGAAATTGTTTTCTGTTTTTATCTTTATTTACCATTAACATCCTTAAACTTGCTTTTCTTTTTGTCTGTATTTTTTTATGACTTTCCCAATGCTGATTCTGTCAGAAGAGTTGATCTGGAGATTTATGTATTTGTGGCAAAATGAAAAAAAGCTATTTTTTTAGTGTTATACCAATAAAGTCAAGAAAATTATTAGGACCAGTTTGTCAAAAGTCGTGCAGTCAAAAAACAAGTTACTTCAATTTTAGCTTTAATAACAAGTTTGATATTTCAGGCGGTTAATAATACGTGTCTTAGGCTGTTGACACAATTATACCATTAGTCATTAAATTTAAAAAGCAAAACAATATTTCTATAGAGGCATTGGCATGCTTAAGAGCCTGCTTAGGTTTAGATGTTGTTAAGACAAGCGTAGCAGTATTTGATTCAGACCTAAGCATGTAGACCAGAGTTGCTATTAGATCAAGGCCAAAAACTTTTGTGAAACTAAAGTTTTTCTTTTAACTTAGCCGATAATTATAGAAGTTTGAAACTACATCATCCAAAATTACAGCAGCTCTTGAAGCAGTGGGGATTCTGGTAACAAATAATTTCATTTCCCAGGGTGCACAGGAGACTGGCCAGCTACCAGGTGATGTCTCTCTCAATACACTGGATCGATTACCGGACAGATGGGTGGTTTCTTTCTGTATGTTTTATTTTTGTTTTTACTCTTGGTTCAAGTCTGCTTTTTTTCTACTTTTTTTTTTTTTTTTGATTGATTGGGTGGGGAGGATTTTTCGGATAAGCTGGCCAATTCTCTTCGGACAACTGGAAAGACTGAGCACTGCAGTTGGGCCAAAATCAACTAGGAAGAGCTTGTGTTGAGACCAGGACACTGTATTCTGCCTAGTCAAAATCCTCCTCTGCTCTTCTCTTCTGGACACAATTCTGACTTGCTCCCTGTTTTTATCCGTAGCAATAACAAGCAGTGTGCTGCTGGGCAGAGTTGAACTCAGATGAATTTGATCTCTACTCTTCCTGATCTTTTAAACAGGCTTCAACCTGCAGTGCCCAAACCCCTTGGCCACTTGAGGAACAATTACTGGAACCTTTGTCTTCATGCACAAATTCTTCTCAGTGAGAATTCCTCATAATGTTTTTAGCCTCATCTCATTAAAAAACTGTCAAAAATAGGTCAACTTTGCTTCCTTCCGTCAAAAGAAGCACCAAGCAGTTAGAGATGACTGCAGTGTGAGCCATACTTTGGGACAGGGAGGTACATCCCAGTAGGCAGCCTCCATCCAGAGCAAGGGGCTGTGTATTTGCTCCGTGGTTGTGGGTTTGCATTCAATGTAATTTTTGGTTTTGCGGGGGAGGAGGACTTGAAAGGCCAGTTGGGAATTCAACCACAAACTATCCTTCAGTCTCTACTTCTAAAGCATCTGAGTTGCAAAAGGAGACTTTTAATGCTTAATTTGTCAAAACATTCTGCAATAATCTCTTGGATGGTTTGGGTATCAATTTTCATGGCATTATGCCTGCTGTGCTTTGTTTCCTCTATCTAAGATGAAAAACTGAATGGCAGAACTCTGAATGGTGTCCAGGTGCAGCAACACCTTTCTGTATTGCCTTTCGAATTCCTGACTGTGCACTAGGACTGCAATTAATTTATAATAAGGTTTGGCACAAAACACCATAATTCGGCTCTGAAAGAGCCAAAATTAGCTTAGCCATGATTAGCCTATGAATGTTTCTATACTGCTTGTGATTGACAGGAGTCCTGTGGACTTCGTACTACAAATAGATGTGATTTATCCCTCAATGAAAGTTGCTTTGTTTACTGCTAGGCATGTTAAAATAAGAAAAACCACTCTGCAAATGCGTTGTTCTTGAAACCCTGACGCTCGCTGATTAGTGCCCAGGCAGTATTCACAGCATCTGTTTGTATTGTGAACCTCTGTCAGCTCTGCCTGTGCACATGTTCCTTTTGTCCATGGCCGTCTGTGAGAGCGGGCTGGGAGCATCTTCTGGCTGTACAAGGAGGGCCGTTTGCTGTGCACGAGATGAGTTTCTGTGCCCCAAAGTGCCTTGTGACACGGGTCAGAACCAGTGTGTTTTTTCACTTGAAGATATTTAATCTAAATATGTATCAAAAAGCTAGAAAGATTGTATATTTCCACAGAAATGCTAGTTTTCTGGTTTGGCTCTATTGTAGCACGTATCAAGAATTTATTGTGACCAAGTTTGGCATGTTCTTGGTGGGATTTTCAGGAGATTTAGCATCTGTGTGGCACTGACCTACAATGGAGGAGCTAGAAGGCTTAATTCGGAAAATCTACATAAGCTTGGAGGAAGTTGGAAAGAAAACAATACACTATGATCAAACCTACTTCTCTTTGAGATTAGTAGTTCATTGGTACTAGAATGTTGATTTTTATAATGTATTTTCAGCTAAACTTCTGTTCTTGTTTTCCTCCACTACATAAATTTCTTCTTCAGCTCCGTTCCATGCTCTTATTTTTTTTTGTCGTGCTCCGTGAAACTCACCACTGTGTCAATCTTCAGGCAGTCTCTCTAACTTTGACCTTCTGCAAGGTATCTCTTCTGTTTCCCAGCATCACCTGCACTAAAATTGTAAATTGCTCTGACAGTGTTTTGAGCAAGTAACATGTTACACTGAAAGATCTGTATATGTAAACCTCTCCAAATGTTGCATTTTTAAATAGAATAATCTCTCTTATGGTAAAAAACTAAGGCTTCTAGATGTAAGGTTGGACTGGTTACCACATTGTCAGTCCTTCTGAACTGGTGAAGCACCACCAACAGAGAGATTTTCATCTGCAAATGCCTGAAAGAAAGAAAGAGAATTTTAAGTGGAGAGAAATTCATTTCTGCTTGCTGATCCTCGTCTGGCCACTGATTGTTTAAGTCATTCATGGATGGCATAAATTAGAGAAACCTGAAGGAGCCAGGATAAATTAGGGCAACCTGCCTCAGAAGTAAGGAGCTGAAACCAGGGGTGTGATACCACTCCATTTTCCCATTCCCATGTTAAGTGGTGCTCTGGCATAGAGGGAGGGTCTTCCCTGTTCTCTTTTTTTGTTATAATAATTTTAGGTGCCAGAGATTACAACAGCATAATTATTTTTTTTAGTGTGTAATATTCTTTTGATACACTTTTTGTATTTAATTCTCTAAATAGCCAGTCTTTTCCTTAAATGTCCTGGCTATGTTTCCCTGATTTACTTTCTCATTTAAGACTCTAATGATCTCTGGAGCTGCCAGAAGTATTAGATGATTCTGTTAAACATTTGGAAACTGTCCCAGTTTCTGCTTCACCTTCAGAGGGGGTGATCTTCTGTTTAAAGTCCTCCATTGATCTTCTGTCTTTCAAAACTTCTCCAAAATGCATGAGAGCAGACTGCAAACGTAAATCAGGCTTAAAGAAAATGTATTCTGGGACCCTCACTAAAAGTAGCTAAGTAGAAGGTAATGCAGTCTGGTCATGAACTACCAGCTAAATGAAAGGGCCTGGATCTTCTGTCATCCCCTCTGTTACTCGGGATCCAAAATCTCCCAGCTCCGCTCACAGCACGGTTTCTGTCTGGAGATTTGCTCTTGGAGCAAGCAGATACACTAAACTTGTGTTAATTCAATCTGATTGGATTCTTTATTAAATAGATATTCTTTCTTTTTTTTTTTTTGTCCCAAGTAATTATTACAGATCTTGATCTTTTGCTCTGTCATCAACGTCTGGGAAGTCATTTGCACATAACAAGTACTTAAGGGTTTGTAATATTTACATAAGCTTTGGGAAAACCATTCTCAGAAAGAAGATGAAATTCTGGACGGCACTTTTTGGGCTCAAAAGTGGGCTCATCTTCCTATGAATATTTTGAATGTTTTGATGGTTTTTTGTGTTATTTAATATATTTACAGTGTGATCAAAATCTATCCAGATAAGATAGTACCATCCTACCAAAAATATAGTCTGTAACATGGCAATTTTGCATTTTCCATGTCTTCTTCTCCAGAGAAAGATTTGGTAAGGGAGTCTCTCCACAGCTTCTGGCTAAGGAACTTCAGTGCTAATCTTCTGGGTGCCTTAGGGATGACAAGAGGAAAGACTTCAAATAATGTTGATTCTTGATCAAACTTGATTTTAATGAAAGTGTCTTTTAAAAAAGAGTATGTAATTGACCTGTCTTTGTTCAGCCTAATGTGATTGAGAGGAAAATTAAATAATAACTGACAGACACATCACTTTTTTAAGCATACAGAAACAGCTACTGTCAAATATGCAAACACAGAAGGGAAGGAAAAGCCTCACACTGCTCTGTAGTTTCAGCTGAGATGAATTACATCAATAGATCTCCTGCAATTCTAAATCTGTTTCAAAGAGTGTTTTCAGTATTATAAAAATATACTTTCTTACTACAATTCTGAATTTCAGGAGTGGCTGGGAACAAGTCTGACTAGAATAACAAATTGTCACTAGTCAACTTTCTAGTGGGTGTCAGTGGGCACCAAGCCTATTATGCTGCAGGAAATTTTCACTGTAAATGTGTTAAGAGGCCCTTTGAGTCCTCCTGGCTTGCTCAGTGTTCCTTGCGATGCACACCAGTGTGCTATGCTTTACTAACAGGACCCCATTGTACAGAACCGAAGACATAAACAAGAAAAAATACAGGCAAGGGATCATGAAAACAAATGTTGAGGTGGATATCTTGCTGGAGTCATCTCTCTGTTGTTTTATCAAATTGTAAAAAATATTTAAAGCATTTTATCATTTAATTAGAAGACATGCGGGCAGGGGAATTCTGTTCATACAAAAAGGAACCAGGCCCAGAAGAAATCAGGTTTGGAGCACCTTCTGGGAAATGGTCTGGCATTCTGGGGACAGGAAGCTGCAACCAGGAACCAGTGGTGGAAGAAGCCTGTGGTGAGCTTGGAAAGGCTGACTGGCAATCAGAGGTTCATGTTTGATGAATAGTCTCAATACAGCCAATATATAGGTGTGTGTATATATTTGTGTGTGTATTTCTTAATTAACCTTAGAGTTCTGGAGAAATGATGCCTTGCTGGGTTCAGCAGAATGAGTACTAATAATGTCAAATAGTTTGAGAGGCAGAAGTGGCTAAACACTTGTCTAGGACAACAAGTATTAGCTCTAGATTCTTTAGATGGAAATAGTTTGAGCTTGAGTTGAACAATACTTAATTTACAGGAGTAAATGAAGCATTAGTTGAATTATCAGAGTAAATGTGAAAACCAGTTTGATCTGTAAGGGGTGCAATCAGTCTCCTGCTATATGAAGTGCAATTGGCTATTTATCTTGGTAGGCAATAGAGAGGGTAGAAAATAATCCAAATCCTGCAGTTGGAAGTGAATATAGCAAACAGTCAAAATCATGGCTAATAAAACACAGAAATCAGTACTTTGAGTGAAATAGCCCACCATAAAATCAATTTTAACACCACGAGCTGCCAGGAAGTGTGGGGTTTTTTCAGCTTTGATTTTAAAAAGATAAACCCCATTCATCCTGGGAGGTGTAGAACAGTAGGTCTTAAGAGCTTGTAGTGGCCATATTTTGCTTCAAGCAGCTTTTGAGCACTGCTGGAAGAAGAGAGGATGTGATATGTCCCATAAAGTACAGGATTTCTGTAAGGATTCAACTAGTTAGTTCCAATGAAACTTGCCAACTAAAAGGCAGTGACCATAATTCGTGCCCTAAGTAAACAGAACAATTTTATAATCAATTCATTGACTTTGTTGCCACTGATGGAAAGGCTTTACAATGAGCACAATATGTTCAAATCATCCCTGTCTCACAAAAACCAGTGCAGGAGGCTGTGTCTGCTGGAGGCTGTGCAGAACCCTGTCGTGCAAGGCAGTCAATAAAGAATTACAGTAATCTAATCCNNNAAGTGACAACTCCTTGGCAATAGCCTTTGCAAATGGTGCAGAGATGATGTAGTGGAGATGAAATGCTTCTCTGTGGTCTAACACGATTCTTAAATGTTTCCATCTCCCAAAGAAAGCATTTGATTGCAAACCTCAAAAATATGTGGTGGAGGGATAATCTCCTTTGAGCTTCGCAGCCAAGAAGCAGCATGATTGCCTTGTTCAAGGAAAGTTTGACATGGAATTGAACATCCACCAAAAATGCTACTGCTGATGTTATTCAGTCTTCATCTGCAGGAATCATGTGAATTCTGGACAGAAATACTGGAAATAAGCTTAATGCTGTCCCTTATAAGGAGGGTTTGGCTTCTGCCTACAAAGAGCTTGCCTTTTTCATGGAATATGCATGTCCCTAGAATGTAAGACTTGCACTGGAGTCTGACAGAAAGTGGTTACCTTTCCCATTATCAAATATAGCAAAAGAATCTTCTTTTTGATCCCGATCTTCCTGTGTTATCATTCTGTACCCCCAGGGCTCGCTATCCAAACAGCAGTGGAGCCTTGCAAGGGAGAACTTGGAGTCTGTGAACATGCCAGTGCTGCTTCCATGCTCCTGTGGATATCAGAGAACAGATCAAAACAGATCAAAATGCAGTTGTGCATACACTTGAATTTCAGATCAACTTCTTAAGGTGCTGCTTCCACTAAGCAGCAAATTCAAGTATTCAAATGAGTTGTGGGGCGATCTTGCCAAGGAGACAAGGATGGGCCTGTTTCAAAGGGCACGAGGCAGCTGTGGACTGCCTGTAAACACAAGCTGTGGATGTTGAAGTCCAGTATTTGATTTTATATAAGATGTATGTTTTCCTGGAGTCTGCTTTTTCCTCAGCTTTGCCTTATATCCAAAAAATTTGAAGTAGATATACAAAGATACTCTTACAAATTAAATTTCCTCATTTTTAATTGTGTGCTCCCTAAGTTTTGATAAATCAGGGAAAAACACCTTTCTGTATCTTCTTCCTTGACCTCTTTTGAGAGGAAGTAAGAGAAGCGTGGCATCTGTGCCTTGGAATCAGAATACAGAGCTCCTTTTGAAAGCCCTCAGCTCAGAGAAACAATGAAAGTTGCAGGGATCAAAAGGGTGGGAAAAGGGTGCAGCTGAGATTATGCTTGATCTGTGACACAAGTCTATTGTGAAAATGAGACAACTTGGAGCTTCAAGGCTGAACCAGAAATAGGAGACAGGGAATAAAGCTGAGATGGAAAAAATACTTCAGGAGAATGAAACGCATTAAAGATAACTGGGGAAGGAGGAGGCCCAGTGATAAATGGTGAGTGACAAAAGAAATTATAAAAAACAAAGGCTAAACCAGAAAGACCAGAAAGGATCTAGAGTGAAATTCATTTTCTTGAAAATAACTGGAGTAATTAAAGTGTATTGAAATTTGGAGGAAGCATAAATTCTTAACATAAAGATTATCTAGAAATTTTTTTTTAATTCAGAAATTCATTCCAATTTTGCTGGCACTTGTTCTTACTGCACTCTTGTGGTGCCTGGTTGTTTCTATAGTTGTACATGTGCATAGGGATGTGCTTATAAAACTACCATCTTACTTGAAACAGACATTGAAAAAAGTGCTGGTAATGTTGTAGAGACAATTGATAAAAACAATTTTTAAAACAAGGCAAAAATAGTAATTTTTTAAGGTTTGAAGACTAGATGGCACGTAAGGCAGGAGTTACACTCATGGAATGAAAATTTACATATGTTTTTGTATGAGGTAGGAATCTCAGTAAAAAATAGTACGTTATTGTATAATGAAAGCCTATGATATTTTCTCATGAGAGAGTAAGGGTAAACTGATGGCTTTTTATTCTCATGTTTCTTTGATATTTTTTTTTGCCCAACTGATATTGTTAGTTTGACTTGCTTTTTCCTCTCTCTCTCTCTTTTTTTTTTCTTT
>WEIT01027576.1:209609-227245 GCA_013389985.1 Dryoscopus gambensis | reverse complement strand
TTTTTTTTGGTGTGTGTGTGGTTTTGTTCTGTTTTGTTTGGGGTTTTTTTGTTGGTCGGTTTGTTCTCTTGCGGGATTTTTTTGATTTTTTTTTTGGTGTTACTGCCCTATTTTTGTTATGACAATTGTGTATGGCATTTTAGTACAGCTGAAAATTCCTATTTGACCTCAAGGTAAGCATTTGTTAAAATGGAATTTGGAAATACTCCTTTAAAAATTCATTCTGAAGGAGCTGCTGTAAATAAGTGCTTCTTCGTAGCATTAACAAACACAAATACTGAACTGTTAAAGACTCTGAAAAGAAATCTGATTATGAACTGCCACTGAAATTTTTTATTTTTCTGAAAACCAGTTCATCTGCCTCAGTTTGCTCAGAGTAGGTTAAGTAACACCAAGCAGTGTGAATTCAATTACATGGTTATGTGTAGAGTCATGTCATTGTGGTGTAATAAGCAAGTAAATCTAAAAAACCCCACCCTTATCTAAGTTTATGTTGATATAAAATGTGTATCAAGATCACATCTAAATATTTAAGATATACTTCAGGAGTTTGTTTATGAAAATCTGAAAATAGTTTTAAAACCAAAAGGATGATGAAACATACTAATAAAATTATTTCTGTGGCTCAAGATTTTCTGGGACTGCTTTCTGTAGGCCTGAATTGGGAAGTCATTATTCATTGTTATAGTGACTCAGAAGAATTTCTTAAAAGTCTGATCAGTAAAAAGTTCTTTCAGGGATTTTCTTGTCTATATTGTAGGAAAATCACATGGAGTTTAATTTTGCAGCAGGGAATAGAAGATGAGACAATGATAACATGGGAGTAGGACAAATAAAATTCTTGCTGTACATGCTCCTTAAAATCCAAAAATGAATATATTTGGGCTTGATCTAAAGTCTGCTCTTATGCGAAGAGTCTGGTAAGATTTCCAGTCTGTGAAAGTTATGATTTGGAAATGTTTTTGCACAAGGAAAAAGAAACATTTGTGTCTTAAGAGTAAGAATGTGAGAAGTTTTGTCTTTTTCTGGGGCTCTTTGAAGAATGTCTTAGACGAGTTGTGATGTTTGCACTCCAGTTCTGGAAATACAGAAAGCCTTAGTTCTTGCCACGTGTCTTTTAACTGGATGCACTCAAATAATTCTCTTTGGGATCACAGCGTTACCTCTTCTTAGAGTCAAAAGCATTTGCATCCAAGTTTTTCCATTAAAGAACAGGATGAGCTGTACAAATTATGCAATGTGTATCTGTTCAGCTTATTTGTCTCTGGTTTTAGAAAGAGAGAGAGGCATTTAGCTTGCAGTTAAGGAGAAATTAGAGGAGAACTGTCATGACCTCTGTTACTGTACATTGCATTAGTTTCCTTAAAACACTCCTGAAGTTTGAGTCTGGTACATGAAAATCCCTTTTTTGCTTTTAAAGGATTCTCCAGCTCTGTAAGCACGTAGTGTCTCTGTGTTCACTTATGCAGTAGTAGCTGAGAGAGATTGCTTCCTTGCAGGCTTGGTCCCAGTCTCTTTTTCTGCAGCTGGACTGAGTGCCTGTATCAGCTCCGGGTAACACCCATACAATTTCTGCTTTCTTACACACTCAATTGTAGTAAAAGAATTGTGAATGAATGTAGCAAGAGGTCTGGGCAGTATTTCTTCTGCATTCAGTCAAGATTTGAACAAAAATACAAGCCTTTTCAAATTTTAATGAACAGAACTATGAACAAAGTTGCATTTTATGTTTTTGGAATAATCAGTCAGACATATTTATACCATCTGGTGATGTTGGTTATTGTTCTGGTTTGTAACACAGCTATTCCTGGAATAGCATCACACAAAAGTGGCCACAATGAAAAGGTAAAATTCTTGGGGAACGGTTAATAAAGGCGACTTCCTGGTGAAAATACCTGATCAAGAAGCCTGAGGATTGTGGGTGAAGGGGACAGTGAAACGTCAGGGTGTTTGTGCAGAGAAGTAAAATGTTGCAAACTCGGGTCGTGGCTGACGGCTTTGTAATTCCTCCTGCTTGTATGGGAAGAGCCGGCGAGCTCATTTGCCTCTCTCACAGGCCAACCCCTTCTGACAATTTTCAAGTCAGTGGAAGTTTGAAATTAGTAAGATGGGAGCCGAGACAAGGCCTTTGTATTTCTCCGTCTTTCCACCTCAATCCTGAGGTAGAAACAATTGTGAAACGCTGCCAAGGCTGATGTGTTTCATATGAATTGTCTCAGTGCCCTGGGAGAAACACCCACAGGTCAGCAGTTCCTTCCAGCACTTTACCTTTGCCTCGGCAGCTGCTTTTGCAGACATGATCAACTGCGCTTCTGTGCATGATTTTCAGGTAGACTGATACATCTGGTTTGTAAGAAGTTAAGCCTTTTAATTCTGTGTTAGTTTAGAGAAAGGGAAGATACGCAGTCCCTCTGTCTCCCACTGTTTCTCTGGTACCTTTCCCAGTTTTGTTTTGTGTTAGGTTGGGGTTTTTTCCCCAAGACTTACAGTAGTTGTACAAATGTGTCGCAGCTGAGCTTTTTCATCAAGCATCTGTTGAGGACAGAACTCAATCAGATGAGAAACATGAATGGCCAAACCAGATGCACCAAACTCTTAATATTTTCCCCCAGGCCGAAAACTCTGCTGATATTTGCCTAAATACAGCAAAGACCCACGCAATCTTCTTATTTTGACAAGAAACTTAAATCAAGTTTTAATTAAAAAACTATTTGATTTTTGAGACTGCTTGTAATTAATACTATTTGTCTGACATTTCAAATACTTTACTCACGGTAATTTTCTCAGCTGAAAGAGGTTTAAAGCACCAAGAGTATAAATTATATCTTGTTTTGTATTATAAACTTTGAGGTGTGAAAGTTCTTCCTAACATAGCTTTTAGAAACTTCTTTTGTATGTCAAAAAGTAGCATCGATACATAGTCCGAGTCAGAAATAAAAATGCTTAACATTATACTTTTAAGCACAATAGTTTTCATTATAAATGAGAAATGGATTTCTTTTATGAGTCATATACCCCTTTGTTGTGCATTCGCAAAATAATTATTTTCCCCTGCAACATGAACCAGTAAAAAACCACAGACTTTCTCAGATACACCAGTATCTGTAATTCTTGTCCAGGCTTGGCAGTGCACTCTTACACCAGTGGCTGCTGAAAAGTTGCCGGATGCTTCTAGGCCGTGGTGATATCTAAACCATTTCAGCAGGGGCAGCCAAACCTTTTGGCAGGGAAAATATTTTTTAGGAACTGCAATCACAAGGACAGAGAAAGTGTTTATTGGATTGAGGTTGTATAGAACTTATGAGGAGCTAGACTGGAAGTTTTGAGTGTGTTTAGCAGCCTCATGACAGTTCCCCAAATACTGGAGAGTAATGAGTTGAAGCTGGCCCATTTAATTTAAAAGTAGAGCTAAGCAGTTAAACCAATCAAGGGCACATTCATTAGATTTGAGCAGAATTTCGTCTGCTCACCATGAGCCTCCTGGGATGGACTGAACTGTCGTCAAACCAATACTGGTTAGGGTGGTAACGCTGGGAGGTTAATTTGCATCTAAACTGGGAAGTTTCTCTGCCCTGGAGCTTGCCCCCGTAGATTCGCAGCTGGGATCAGTGCACTGTGGGGCTGTCATTGTGCTCCTCAGCATCTCTGCTTCCCCTTTGTACACTGCAGCTGCTTTTGTGAAGCGCTGGGAGAAAGTGTCGCCT
The DNA here is from genome assembly GCA_013389985.1 of Dryoscopus gambensis. NCBI lineage: Eukaryota > Metazoa > Chordata > Aves > Passeriformes > Malaconotidae > Dryoscopus > Dryoscopus gambensis. The sequence goes on along the minus strand of WEIT01027576.1, from coordinate 223,541 downwards.
GGATCCCAGCTTCTCTTGAATTTTAACTTCAGCAGAAGCTGGGAATACAGGAGGATGTGGACACCACTGTCTGTTACAGAGAAGCAAGCTGTTCATTTGCTTCTGAAAAAGCACTGACTTCCAACTCAGTTTCTGCTTGTTAAGAGTTCAGCAAGACCTGAGAGATCCTGTCACAGTGATCATCTTACAGTTGTTTTCAAACACAGAAATAAAGATTGGGATTTGTCTTTGGACGCTGGAGATCATGTGTGATGGTGCCAATCAGCAAACTTGTGTCTGTGGAAGCAGTGGCTGTCCCTGAGCTGTTTTAGGTGTGGGAACCGCAGCCTGATGATGCTACAGGATGGACAGTTTTGGTTTTGGGGGTAGGGATGGAAAGTCTGTGCATGTTCTGGATGTCTTCCCCCAGAAGGGCAGGTGTCATTGACAGTGATATCTGCACCTTAGTTCGTGTCACTTTAGCAAGTCCCCTACCTAATCAAGTCTGTTCAGAGCCTTTAGAACAGGAAGCTGTGTGGGGATGTATCATAAGGAGCAGCATGGAACTATTGCCTTATAGACTCACACAATTCTCTTCCTCGCTTGTCCTCTGCTGGTTTCAACAGCAGAAGTTGTAAATGCATCTGCCTTATGCTCCCCTGTGTAAAAGATGTGGACCTTAGGTGGAGGAGGAATTAGAGCTGTCCTAAAAGTTTTGTAAGAGCTCTAACTGCTGAGCTATTAGATGAAGAAAGAGTTTTTCCTGCAGCTTTTAATAAAAGACAGGCGTACCCTCTGGTTTTTGGTAGAAAAAGCCTTTGTATTGGAAGTTGAGAGAGTGGGGGCAGCTGTCTCCCCGCGGTGAGGATTTGCTCACTTGGTGTCTGCAGCCTTAAGACATCTCTGCTGCTCTGTGTGAACCTCATCTCTGCCTAACCCTCCTTCTGCATTGAGGAGGAGCCCTGGGCACCAAACTGGGCCCTGGGGATTGTTCTAAGCCGTGTTTGACTGAGTGAGACGTTGTGAAGCTGTGTCACGGTGCAGAAACCTTTCTGTGAATTCTCTTCCAAACGCTCATGAGTGCTTTTGAAAATACTTAATTTTTTTTTTTCTAAGCCTAATTTTCAAAGGTGATACAGGAGCCTCTACTGAAAAGGGACTAGAGCTTCATGATTTGCAGACAATCAGCACTATCCAAAAATAATTCTCAGGTTGTGCTCCAGTGTAACCATTCTCAGTTATAACTATGTTATATTCTGTCTTGATATGACCTCTGCAAGTAGTCTTTATTCTCCTATTCCCATTTCATACATTGTACCAGTGCCTTTGAGAAAAACTCAGATAAATCAGTAGAAAAATCTGTGTTCTGAATAAAAGAAACTATTTAAATTTGTCAGAAAACTAAATACCCACAACATTCTCTTGAAAAACAAGTTTCAGGACAACCCTGTTTTTAGTAGACATGCATAAACCTGGGTGATATTGAGGATGATGAACTCTCCCTGATTGAAAACCTGACTAATTATCAAACCTCATTTCTATCTCTAGATGAATAATGCAGCCCAGTTGATATAAGGTCATTGACTACAGACTATTTTCCCTTGGCATTTTAGTAGAGCTGAGATGGATGCAAACTAAGAGTTTACAGGTACTTTTATGTGTGAGAAGGGATAAAAGTGAAAACTGAAAAAAGTAGTAAAATGAGTGTTTTATGAAGATTACTAGAATCCAGAAAGTGGCATCTAGTTTTTTATTTATCTGTTGTTTAGTAAATCCCTCTCTCCCTTTATGAAGCCTAACCCCTGCCATTTTCCCCTTGGAGACCCCCGCGAAGGTTCCAGTACAGAATGCAACACTGTCTGCCTCTTCGAGTTCTTTAATGGTGCATAGAAACTTGAAACAGGAAATGATTTTTCCTTTTTGAGAATGCCTTTCCAGATTAGTACATGGCTGTTATTCTTGCTTGTGTTTTTTTATTTTATCACATCATATAAAAGACCCCGACCAGAAAAGATTAAAAGCTTCCAAATCACTTATATGGAGAAATAACTTGAGAAAGCTGTGTTTTTAACTTGTGCAGCATAATTAAACCCACTAATGAGTTAAAACATTAATACAGAAATAACATAGAAGACTTGATACTCAGTATCAAAGCGTCCATCATTCTGTACACCCATATCCCTCTACTTTGTTAGACCCCCTTGAGTTGCAAGTGTGATTCCAAATTGCCCTTCAAAGCCTGCAGCTTGAGCATCCTTCTTCCTAATGAAACTATAGAGATGTGCACAAGTGAGTTCATCCAGAAATTGCCCTTTCTGGAGTTAAAACCAGAAGGGAGGTAATGCAGAGCTTGCCAGTTTTTCTTTTAATCTCTTTTAAGAGTCTAGAAGTGTGGCTCTCAGTCCATAAATTAGAACAACTGTGAGAAACATTCCAGTAAATGACCAAATGTAAATGCTCATCTGTGAATGAAGCCAGTGGTAGTGTGGACCCATTTAGGAATGTACAGGGCTTCCTGGGGGCAACTGCAGAAATTTATTAATTCTCTTTGTACTTCCAGTGCACGGAGAACACTCTGCCATTAGTGGGTTCCATAGCACTTTGTGAACTGCATATCAATCTGATCTTTTCTTCTTTTGGGAGAGCCAATTGCTTGAGCTATTTTCTTGAGCATTTAGAGGTTTTGCTTTTCAGAATGTTCATCAGTTGCTGCTACTCTAGTTAGACACAGGCAGTACAAACACAAAACTCCAGTCTTGCTTGGCTGAGCTGGCATAGCAGTGTATGAACTGCTTGCATTGGGAACCTGCTGGGATAAAGAAAGTAGCAGTGACCAAACACTGAAATATCTGGGATTCTGCAGAGGCAGTGGCACTAAAATTGAGAGCATTAAACGCAATCTTACTTAAATATGAAATAGCTGCACACTAACCCCTTCTACTTCCTGGCAAGAATAATAATGCTGCTCTAATTCAGAATGAAATTAAAATCAAACAAAACAAATTCTCTGTAACCAAAAGCAAGTCTGTGGCAGGGATGAGTCAGGACTGAAGTTCTGAAATTATGAAGTGGATTTTATGCAGGAGCCTCTCTCCCTTTCCCTGTTGCCAGGGAGGGTTCATAGGCAACAGACTTAATGGGTTAGGCAGACAACTTGTTGCTGACTAAGTCACGAACAGCTGACACCTCTTCTGCATCTTGGAAGGCTTGCATGCTCTTTGGATGTGTTAGACCAACAGTGGCGTGCTTTGAACTCTTTTCCTAAAAGGAATTTTTTCCACAGCTTTTTACAAATTTGGGGTAAATCGCTTGCTTATTTGAGTAGCTAACTCATTTTGTTCTTTCTGCTTTCGTATAGGTAAAGCGCACTATTTTGTCCGCTACAATTTTAGCTCCCCTTCAGTAGCAGGGAAACCTTGGGTCAGATTCATCAAAAGGGATAACAGATATTTTCAGGTATTGCATACTAATGAATAGTTGGCTCTTATTCTTTATTTATTTACACCAGAAATTTAATGAGTACCTTGAAAGCTATTTATTGAATTCGGTGTTTGTGGGCAACAGTGCTTCACAAAGTGCAGATCACTGAATACCATGGACAAGTTTCTGTATGTATTCAGTTAAATATAAAAATTAATTTACTTCAACCTTGCATGTCCTCATTCATTCTTCTCTTTGCGTTAATGGCTTTCTGCCACCATTAAGCACTTTAGAAGGTGGGCACAGTGTGAATTCAACACAGTCACAAACCAAGGAGCATCTGGATAAAAGCTTAAATATATGCTACTACTACTTTGTAGTATCATCAGAGATATGGGGAAGAATGAGGCTTCTGAAAAAGCTGATGGCTATCATGGTTAAATGGTATCTGGTATGAATGGCTTCTATCAGGAGACTGCTACAGCTGCTGGGCTTTGGCAGTTCTGAGGTGGCTCCCAAAATTCTCCAGCTGTAGGTCCAATCCTGCTTTTTGAAACCCTGAGCATGGAGATTTGAAGAGCTGGAGCTATTCCTGTTGTGAGTTTGTGGCTCTGGTGACTGGGCAGCTCTTCTAAACCAGGGTGTTGTTTTTTAACAGCAGGAACAGAGCAAAGCAGAAGGGACAGGGGAGAGGGGGAGGGTGGCGAGTGCGGTGGCAGGGCTGGGATGTGATGAACATCGCTGGCTTTGCCAGCTCCCTGGTCCGACCTCAGAGGCCCAAGCAGGTTGCTGCATCCGTGTCACTCTGCCTGACAAGAACAGAGGGATATTGTTTAACTATTTGTGGTTCTTTTGATGTCTTGCTTCCTGGTACTGGCAAAACAAGTACTGTAACTTGGCTTAGGCTTCCTTGGAGCTAATTCTGAAAGCATGAAATCATTCCACATATGTTTTCAGCTTGGGGCTTGTTTTGAACCTCTTTGTTAGTTCTTCTGCGTTGCTGATGGTCCAGAAACCAAAGCACCAAGTGCATGCAGTGAGCAGTTTGATTACACAGTGTATGGAAGTTTATTTCAGGGTGAACACAGTGATCATAGAGAGGCTTGTTGTTGTCATAACTTTTTCTAACTCTCCTCCTGATAATTCCATAGATGCTGTCAAGGGAATAGCATTGATATCATGTGACCACTCAAAAAAAGACAGCTTAGTTCTCCAACAGTAAACTAGTTTATTGTAACTCTGTGACCACTAGTACCACTCAGTTTCTTGAATCAAAACTTCAAAAAGAGGAGACATTTAAAAAGAAAAAACCTGTCAGACCCTATATTTTAGGGGTTTTTTTCTTTTTTTTCTTTTTTTTTTCCTCAGGAGGTAGCCTTACTAATATAAAAATATTGTGGTTTAATAGGCCATTTTCAAATCTAGAATATTAAAGACCATATTCCTGGTATTTATGAGGTCCTAGTTCAGCAAAACACTTAGGCATGTATCGTGTAAAGCATTTTACTAGTTTTACTCTTCATTAGTTATATGCTTTCCCAAGTCTTACTTCTCCAAACCCCCAATCTTTTTATAGTATCAATATGTGTAAGTCCATTCACGCTGAATTTTTTGTTTCCTGCATGTTCTGCTTGCCCATGAAGTCCGAGGTACACGTTCTATTAATCGTGTGTAGCCAAAAGGGGCACATAACTCTAATTACCTGATACAGAAAATCTTGACCAAATGTGTGGTTGTCCCATGTCTGTGTGTGCAGTCCAGAGTGTGCACAAATTTGCTTATAAAAGGGTTGTATGCAAGCATGGTCATTTAAACAACTATTCCATCTTTGAGTATTGAAAACAATTATGGGCTTTTAAAAAATATTGCTGGAAAGTTTTTATGATAGTTTCAGAGCTATTCAGCTCCCCCAACCCCTCCTCTCTCAGGGGAAAGCATTTGGAGAATTGAACTCTTAAAAATCTCACATCCCCAGACTGAAGTTCTGCAGAAAAACCTACTGTGGTAATCAGTACGTTCATCTGGGGAAAAAACAGAGCTGAGCTATTTATTTATCTTTAATTATAAGTGGTTAAACAAGGAGAATAGACTTACAGTTCCTACTGAACTTAAAAAGACTCTGATTTGTGCCAACTAAAAATTAATTAGTAAGGAATTTTTAATTTCAGCATCCTAGGCCAAGAATCTATTCCTTGATAAAGATGTCCCCGTGGAATAGAGTTATGAGATGAGATTAGAAGGAATGTAAACTTTATATCACATGAAGCTCCTACTTCGAGCACCAATGCAAGGGCCATTCCTAAATTTTTTTTTTTTTTTTTTTGGTGTTGGAACACAAGCTCAGAGCTGACCAGACGGGGGCCCAGCCTGCCACATGAAAGGACACAAGATTCCAGAATGGAGCTGGAAGATTTTGAGGTGGAAAAGTATTAAGGGCTTTTTAATCTGAAGTAAGAAGTTGCTCTCCTGGATTTGTGAACCTGAAATGATAGAATAGCTAATACCATTCATTCTGGAAAATCATCACATGCTGCTGCTGCTTGCCTCATGTCTGCTTGACTCAGAGGGGTGTAAAGCACTTGTGTTAAAAGCCATATCAATTGTTTCTTATTCATTAAACCTCCTTCTCCCAGTTTTCTTAGATTTTGGCATTTTTTGAGTTGTGGATAGAAGGTAGGGAAAGCTTAAAATTCCCAGTGGAAAACTGGTGATCACTAGATATAAAAAATTTCAGGTTGGTTTTTGGCTTCTGTGAGAAATATAAATATTTTGGCTCTCAAAGTCTAAACCAATTGATTTCAAACATTTTCCCCTCCGACAAATTTTACAACATTAGGGAGAAAAGAAAGTTGAAAGATAATATTTGTTAGTAGTGCAGTTTTACATTCAGACAATCAAAAATTCTAAAGTAGAGCTGCTAGGTTGTTCTTGCATGTTTATATTGATTTATGAAAAGCCACAAACATTAGTAATGAATTTTAAAGTGAACCACTTGTTGTTCCTTTGAAAATTGTTCTCTGATCTCTCGGTTCCTTATGGTAATTGAAAATCACAATAAAGATCTTGTAAAACTGCGAGTCTCACTGGAGGGGAGGCACAGCAGAAGTGTTCACTGGTACGTGTACCAGGAAAATATCAGTGCATTATAAAGGTTATAGATAACCTAAAGAAAAATGGTAGTAGTGTAAAGCTAGTGCTGTAAATATTTGTTTCCTTCTCTCTTTGAGACGGACACCAATGATTGCCATCATGCTAAGGTGAGAAAAAGCACACTGTGGAATCTGTGGTGATTACTTTGGGTGAGTAGTGGCAGGCCTGCAGGGATGAAACATGGTGGAAACTGCAAAAAGAATCTGGGAGAAGACGACCTGTGGACTTCATTAATATGTCCATAGGGTAATATTTCCGTGAAGGATGTGGAAAAAATATATTCTCTTTTCTGTAAGCAAGCTGATTTTCATGTTAGTTATTCACCACCTATGGTTTTACTTTCTTTCTTTCTTTCTTCTTTTTTTTTTTTAATCTTTGGTATTTTTGCCTGAGTTTCTGCTTTATGTCATTTTCAAATCTCTATAATAGCAACAAGGATTGCCATGAGGAATTATGAAAGAATCCTACACATTATGGAAGGTAGTAAAGAGAGAAAGAAATGTAATACAAAATTCACTGTAAGTGACACGCTGAATTGGAAGAGTACTCTAAGAATCTATGGAGTACAGCAGGTTTTACTTTTGCTTTAAACTTCAAAATAACTGTGTGGGTTATCATGAAGTCTCCCAGTCACAAGATTCAAACCTCAACTACTAAAACAAACTTTGTGTAGGAAAGAGCTTTCTATTTTTACATGAAACCTGTAAGGCAATTTTTTTCTAAATGAGAGCATATAGTGTGTGCAAATACATTTGCGAGGATATTTTACATAGCCTGTTTTTGCTTCTAAACAACGGCTTTCCTTTAAAGAAAAATGATGACTCTTTCAAAAGGAAGCGAGGAGAGATGCACTAGCAGTCTCAGTTGGGGCTGCATTCATAGGCTTGGAAAGATTCAGAGACAGAGAGCTGGCATCTTTCACTGCCAGGCTTACTTAAGCTGAAATTTGGGTTGAGGACAGTTGAGGCTCCTACTTGGAGATACTGAGAGTCTCTTTTGTGGCTATTCTGAGCAGCCCATGTGCACTTCTGTACTTGAAAATGTGTAAGAATCCCCATATTCATTATACCAAGGCAACCACAGAGCTCTCCAGAGCTGTACCCAAAATGGAGTGACTTTTTTGGCTAGAAAAATCCATGGTTGGATCAATTTAATGAACTCTAATTTCTGATTGATTTATTCATTTGAAGAAGCAAAAATTGGAAAATATGCAAGACCTTGATTTTCCTTCTTAAATGTGTTTCAGGAATTTGTTTTGGGTTTTGTTGGGTTTTTTAACAGAAAATATTGTTTTACTTTGAAATATATCTCAACATTCTTTTTAGCAAGTTAAAAAATCAAGGCAGAAAACACATCTTTTAATTTCAGGTCTAATTAAATATTTTGTTTGATTATAGGGTACTTATTTTTCATCACATAAAAAAAGCTGAAAAAGTCTCAAGGCTTATTTTGGATTTCAGTGCTTTATAGAACATGAAGACAACTCTAACAACAACCAAATTGGTTTTTACAATATTAGAACTGTCAGTTGTGAAAGCTAAATAGTTCTGCCCTCCTCCCTCTCATCTCCAAACACAGAGAAGAACAGATCTTTTCTGTCTTACTATGCCTTTGTTCCATTAACACACTGCAATATATTCACTATGAAATTCTTCTTCCAAGGATTCTTTTTTCAGCATCATACTTGAAGTTTCATATTAATCCTTCTAGTCTGTATAAAATATATAAAATTTTGGATTACTTACTCTTAGAAAATTCACAGGCTGTTCTACTGTGGAGTGTTAAGCTCTCAAAGAGTTAAAGGAGGCAGCAGAATATGTGTTTTCTTTAATGCGAGTTGACCTTTGCATGCAGTAGACAGCTTTCCATTTTCCTTGAAATAAAAATATTTTACTAGAGACAGTGTTTAAATAAATCAAATGAGGCTTCAAATTATGTAAAACATGACCATTTTAAATAAAATTACTACTTTCTCTTCTGCATTGCTGGCATAATTCAGTTTTAATGCTCATCTAAGCTGTAATGTGTCTGCTGTGTATTTGGGCTGCTTGATTATACCGATGGGTAGTGTAATTTTTTTGTTACATGTACAATGAAGGTAATTTTTGTGTTTCTAAGCTAGAAGATCAAGTTCTGTGACCTGGAGAAAAGGAAGGCAAATCAGAAGGTGTACAGGTGCAGCTCCTTGCCGTTGCAGTGGGAAACCTGGGAGGGCTTTCCACCACCTGTCCAGAAGCTTTCTGAGGTGGCTGGGTTGGGATGGAGTGGGAAGGGGCACATAGTTTGTACATAAACTTCCCCACCTTTTGGAAGGTGTGCTGTTGGAAATGGTGAGGTTACTGGTGGAAGTACACTGGGACAATGACAGATGTATGAAGGCATGTACAAAATGATCTAGACATTAGGCATATTTTTTTTAAATCAAGGACAAGCTATTGTTTTCTCCTTGCTTTAACCTGCTTTTAACCCACTATTACTTTTAGAAAGGCACATCTTTTTGCACAAGTGTGAGTTATCAGTCTGATATTATGGATGAATTCTATAATAAATGTGGTACTTGAGGAAATACTCTTGAGTAAAAACACAGTGAAGAAGGTGGTACTGAAGAAAGAGTTAATTAGAAATCAACCACCCCCACTTTGGGCTGAAGTGGTCAGAAATGGGTTCTCATTGAAACCACGGGTTTCAATGAAAGAATGGGTTCTCTCTCAGAAATGTGTGTTTCAGAAATGGCATCTCATTTACTGATTGTCACTAAAAAAAGCTTCCATTTTCTTGAGAACAAAAATGTATCTTTGGATCAGATTTTGCTCTTCCCTGTTTCCCTTCAACTCTCCAGAGAATATGGGCAGAATATTGCTCCTTTAACTCAATTACCTTACCTTTGTGGGAGGAAGAGGTTGTCTGCAACTGTACAGAAAGCGAGAAAAGTCTTCATCTGGCTAAAGGAAAATATTCAATAATTTTTAAGCCATCTGCAAGAAAACAGCAGCAAAACCAGCTTGCTGAGAAAGGTGGATATCTCCGGGCCTTTTACTTTAATTCACTCACAAAAAGTATTGAATTCTTAAGAACTGACCTGTGCTACTCCTCGTATCAGGAGATGCTGATTGCGGACATTGTGCTGTACAGATAAGCGCAAAGGCTTCTTTACTTTCTATGTTCTGTGCTTCTCCACTTTCTTTCAGAAACAGAAAATCCTGTAAGGAATGAATCCAAATGGCAGGATAGGAAAGTGGAAGTAGAGGCTTAACAAACAATGAAAAGCAGCTCATAGTTTACACGATGAGTCTACAGCAGGAAGAAGGAGATTCCACTGAATCTGTGCTGTGCTAGCTGGTTAACAAATGCTCCTCAGTCTTTAAAACAAACAAAATTATGTCTGTGAGTGTAAATTCCAGATGAACTGTTTGATGAGCCTTCCACTTTGCTCGGAGATAAAGGTTGTGGGAAAGAGTCCACTGAAGCTGCATCCAGTCAAAGTGCCTCCAGCACAGCTGTCTTATTTCTTTCCTACTATTTTTTATTTTGTTTTCATCTAGGGTATGAGAGAATGCTGTTCAGGTAGTGTTTAATTACTGCCAAATATTCAGGTTCCATATCTGTAGTTTACTAGTCTGCCTGTTTTTGCTGAAGCTTAATGGATTGCATAATTTTGAGAAAGTTGCTTTCAGACTTTATAGTCTGTATGTGTTTCCAGTGGAAGCAGTTTCTTGTCTTACTGTAAAATTTAATTAACTAAAGTTTTGTAAACCATTAAAAGATACGCCACAGAATGTGATTACAAAGAGTAAACATGTATATTTTAAACTCTTCTTGGAATATTGGTATATAAGCACAATGACATCAGAACTGTTCTGAAGACCTGGTCGGTGTCCTAGGCCTTGCTTGACTCTGAAACTTGCTCTTCTGAATGTCTTCAATCTATGATTTTTTTAGATTTCTTTTTTCCTGCAAAGATACCAAAACCACAGGGATGTGTCCAATGGAAGTAAAGGTGCCTTAGCCTTGGCAACTTGTTGTACAGGAGGAACAGCTGTGACTCTGCCATGTTATTCAAGCTTTGCCCTTGTGGTTATTCATCTCTGCATCAATATATTCTGTACAACTGCTGGACTGGAGCTAACGAAGCTTTCTAGGAAGGCTTGGCAGTCCCCTTTGACATGTGTGGTGTGGCCAGAGGTACCCCAGACCACAGAACGTGGGCTATTATTGAAGAGTCTAGACAATGCTCTTAGTCATAGGATTTAGTTTTAGTCCTGTCCTGTGAGGAGCAGGGAGTTGGACTCGATGATCCTTATGGGTCCCTTCCAACTTGAGATATTCTGTGATTCCGTGTAACTCCTGGGTCAGGAATGTACTTCGGCATTCTTGTTGGGGGGAGGTATTTCAACAGCGGGATTAGTTCGTGTGTAGAGGACCCTTAGTGACTGCCTCAGGTTCAAAGCAGGCTTGCACATGAATGGGCAGTGAGCAGTGGCAGAATGGTGTGGTGCTGTTCTCGTGTGAATTATGGTTTTGTTGCACCTATTTGTGTGCTCTGTACCTCGTGCCTGTCCTGCCCAAGGGTTCCTTTCTGTGTGTCTGGTGGCTGTGAGCATTATAGCTCTTCTGCCACTTTGTCTGCCACTGTGTCATTGCTCTGAGAAAGTGTCCAGATAATCTTTATACCTCCTCTACTCCAAAATCATGTAAGATTTGTGTGGTTTTTTCAATTAGAATTTTTTAAATTATTAATCATTGTGTCTACATGAAATCAACTAAGTCAGTAGGAGATGTTTGGTGATACTTGTCCCTTTTTGTTCCATTACTCATGCTTTTGGTAGGATCCGTTGCGGGTAATACCTGCAGCAATTTCTAAAGCTCTCTTTCATCTAACTGAACATTTATCCTCAAGTTTCTCAGCATACCTGTCTTTGCTGCTAATGCCATCTCACTTGTTGAAACAAGCTTAGTGATCAAAGTTAATGAACCGTCTTGGTAGGGGTTGGAAGCTAGAAATAGAAGACTGAAGAACGAGGAAGACCTTTTCTATGCCCAAAAATGTCTTAGCAGAACAGGTTCACGGAGAGGGAGTTTTTGACAAAAGTTGTGATGGTTTTCATCCATTACATAATGTTCAAGTGAACTGTCACCCTATTTCCTTTGCTCATGGTGCTTTCACTTTTCGGGCACCCTCTCTTTTTGCAAGAGCAAAGCTGCTTTGTCTTTTTGCTTGTGTAGGTGCTCCTAGATTGTGGCCTCTACAAACATGCTACAAATTTGTCCTGCTTTAGCTGGTTCTAATTGCTAGTGATTTATGGTGGATGTTGTGAAACAACGTAAAATTAATTTTTCATCTTCATTAATTCAGATGTTATAAGCATTTGGGTTTACTCCTGTGATTTCCCCTCCCTCACAATTTACTTTGAAAACCAAAGCTCTACTGTGTTGTTCTATTGTAGCCTCCTTCCGTGTTTCCTTCTCCTTTCTCTTCTAAGTAAATTGAAAAACTGTTTAGATTTAGAAAATAGGGAAAAAGATGCATTAAATGACAATCGTATAACAAAGGTAGGTGTACTAAATATCAGTGGCCTTTAACACATGAAAGGAGAAGAGAGCAACCCCACTTTACACTCTCTGATAATTTGAAGTAGCTGCAATACTAAAACCAGTCCTGCAAAACACTCACGTGAATAATCCTTACTGTGGCAAGTAGTCCAGTTGTTCCCAGCACTGGTGAAAGGCAGTAGTCTGGCAGCTTTGAAGAATGAAGTTCTTTTTTTTATTAGCCGGGCAAGTTTCCCAACACACATTGCCTGGGTCAGCCTGCTTAAACCCAGATCTGAAGAGGGAGGGATAAGCTTTCTCTTGGGCTAACAGGCAGTTTGGTTTCCACAGATCATGTAATTCTTGCTTGTATTTGGAGGCTGCCAATTAGTGAAAAGTAAAGGGAGAGACTTTGCAGGAAATTGAAGCTCTAAGCCACCAAACTTGCATCAGAGAAGGACCACCTTGCTGCCCTCTGCAGATTCTGGAGAGACCATGCCTAAGCCTGTGCCCCGTGCCTGTGCCAGCGTGTGTTCCAGGGATGCTCACAGTCTCCACATTAGGTGTGGGGAGCAACCTGTGCTCCTGCTTCCCTCGTCCACTTTGACTCGCTCTCCTTCTCAGGCTGCTTTCCAGGAACAGCTTCCATCCAGTTTGAGACCCTTTTACTTGATGCTGGTGAAAAATCTTGTAAAAAGCCTTTTGTGTCCACACCCTGGGGGCTCTCAGGCCTGCCCTAACCCAGTACTTAATCACAAAGAACAAGACCTGGTTTACTCAGAGGGCAAGGTCTGTAAGCCCAGCTCTGACCACCTCAAATTTTTTCATGCTCTGAAAGTGAATGCAGAATAATTTTTTAATGTCTTCTGCAATCTCTGCCCATACCTCTCAGAGTGAAGCAGACCACAGATAATCAGAACTATTGTGGTGTTTGTTTTCCAGACACAGGTAACTGGAACTTCAGGACTTCCAAATCAACTGACCCAAGACTCTGCCCTTCCACCAAAAGAACTATCAGCAGTGCAAGATGTAATCCCATTTGTGGACAGGCTCCAGGGGCAAGTAGGACTCATGGTAGGTTTCACAGCTGTTTGAGCAGCCATTTGTGGGAGAACACTGATTAGACTGCAGAATGTGGAATTGTCCAGGGTTTACCTACAAGTTTCATCAGGTACCAGTACCAGCAGTGCTGAGAGCTGTAACAGCAGTCCTGGTTGGCAGAAGGTGGCATATCAGCTGCTTGCACATGATCCAGTGCCATTTGGAAAAAGCTTGAGCTGCTTTCAGTAAAAATATCATGATTTGGTCTACTCAGGATGTGCTTCTAGTCAGAGCAGTCAAAGCAGGCAGCTTTAGCACCTTCTGTGCAGGAGGCAGTAGGGCTGCGTGAAACATGGCCTCTGTTGTGCAGGAGCGGTGTGTTCTCCAGTGTGAGTTTGGGCCAGCTGTTACTGGGTTTTAACATCAGGTAGTGGACAAGGAATTGACCATTACTGAGACTGTGAACTGCACAAGGGTGCTTGCAGAAGTCAGACCAGATCTGGAGGTTTTCTGGCACCTTGCTAGTCACCTTTTTTGTTCTATGTCAAAGCGCACTTCATTGAAAGAGAGGTATTGTCTGAAATGTTTCCTTCTCCGGCTGCGTGGCTGCTAAACATGTGGGTCTTGAGACGCTTAATACAGCTGGCATCTTCTGATGCGGCTTCAGCTGAAACAGTCATGGGGGAGGGAAGGCAGCCCTGCGTGGAAGCTCTTCCCGCTGGTACCGGGGCTGCACAGGGGAGCTGCTCGTGGGCCCGCTGGCCTTGTTGGCCGGGCCCCACCATCGCGCCGAGCCGTCGGTGCCGGCCCGGG